>RJWM01017210.1:0-43656 GCA_004363535.1 Dasyprocta punctata | reverse complement strand
GGTGGACTCGCTCTCCTGCCCCAGTCACCCCCAATCCCACGCTTCAGTCCGGTGCACTGCATTCAACAAGTGTTGGCTGAATGGCTTTGGAGTCTCTGCCATACGGGCTCAGATTACGTATCTGTCACTTCCCCTCTGGGCCTCACTTCTCTCATCTGGGAAATGGGGATAAGATGACTTCATGTGAGGGCTATCAGAAAGAAGAGAGAGAGGACATATAGCATATGCTCAGCTTCATGGCCAGCAGCTGGTGGGTGACCAGAGCAGGTGGGGGACTTCTGAGAAGACTGGTTATCCTGATCGAGGCCTCAGGCAGAGCCCCTAGCCCCAGCTGTCTCACAAGAAGACTGGTGGGAAAGAACGTGAGCCATATGACATGCATCCTAACTGCAGAGACAAATGAATGCCACAGCTGTGCCCGCGGCAGGGCACTGGGACGTCCCAAAGCTCTGGGCATGAGGGAAGCTGCCCTGCGTGAGCAGCGGTGTTTGAAGCTATACAGGGGGCGTGGCCTTGGGTGCACCAGAGGCCACCTATCTTGATGAGAAAATGAACCCTTGTCCTCTGGAGCCCCAGAGAGCAGGCCTGCAGGTGCACACACTCACATACAGGCATCGGGGCTCCTTCCTGGGGGGAATCTCACTGCTGGGCGGGGCCAGGTGAGGTCCCTATTTGAAGCAACTGCCCCGCCCATGTGAGGCTCGGACAGGATGTTCAGGAGCTAAGCTGTCTCAGAGCTGCCCCTCTGACAGCCCAAGACCCAGGGAGGATCTGGTCCCACTCCTTCTCTCAGAGGCGGGTGCATCCTCCTACTCAGGCGTCGGAGCTGCGAGTTGCCTGCCTTCGCAAAGTTTCCGGCGACCTGCACAGAAAACGCTTGTGAGTCACCTTTGCAGAGAGATAGATGAAAAAATAAAATGGTCCAAGAGGGTAACTGACATGAAGGAGGTCTGTGCAAGATGCGGACAGTAAGCCATGCAAAACAGACCACAGACTCACTAGTGTTAAAATACAGGCTTGCCTTAAAGATAAACTGTACTACATTTAACTGTGGTACAAGCAAGATCCCGCCCACTGCTCCCCTGATGGTAGCCCGTGATGAGCGTGTTGGCCTAGTACAACATCTCCGTCTGCTAATCCTGAGAAACAGCTTTCACCTCTCAGGTTAATGTGGCTGCTTTGCCTTCTGCCATCACATCCACACTCCGGTCAGCAGGAGGGGGAAGCAGAACAAACTCTTCTTTCTTTAAAGATGTGGCCCAGAAATTATTTCCATTGTGTCTGCTCACATTACAACTGTTGAGACTTGGTCCTAGGGCCACCACTTCCTGCCAGGGAAGGTGAGGAAAGTGTTTCCAGTTGGGTGGTCTAGAACTCAGATTAAACAAGGACACTCATTGGCTGACAGAAGAAGGGGAGAACAGGCACTGAGGGAAACTGTGCCCGTCTCCTTTGGCAAAGAGGGAACGGGCTGTGCCTCGGCCGGGGGTGGTGGAGTGGGAGCCCGGCCTGCATGCTTGTAGGCCGAGACTTGGGTGCTGCTGGGGGCTGCAGAAGCCCCAGCGCAGTGACACCCTTCACGTCACCACGGTGCCATGGGGGGAGCTTCAGGCAAACCTGAAGAAGAAACCCCAGCATTCACAGCACGGGGGGCTTCAGATGGCTCCAGCCTGACTGGGCATGGTTGGCTCTTCTCGAGGCACTGGGTGGCAGGCTGTGGGGAGGAGCCCGGAGGGAGCTGGATCTGGACAGCGGAGTGGGTGCCAGGGCCACCATCCTTGGGGCACAGCAAGGCCTCCTGCTTCAGCTGGGCCTGGCCCTGCCATGCTGCCTGCATCCCAAGGGAGCAGCATGGGGGAGGAGCAAAGGGGTGAAAGTGCCCACAGCCTGTCCCATAAAGACATTTCCAGGGAGTCCCCAGGGCACATGGCCCATGAGCCTCAGCTCAGGAGAGGCCAGGCAGATGTGTCCCCAAAGGCAGAGTCCGCAGTGACCCTGCCTGGTGCCTCCCTGCTTAGATCTCCCCCCAACACAGTGCAGATCCCCAGAGTCCAGAGGCCCAAGGGCCACCCTTGACCTTCAAAGTTTCTCGCCCCTGGAAGGCATCTCTGGAGTGGAGAAGGCAGAGAATCTCCCATGAAACAAAAACAGTTTGATTTGATCCAGCGACTGGTTACTTATTAGCTTCATTGTTTTTCACATCACCCTTGGCTTGGACTCAAGCACGGCTTTATTTTGCAAGTGGCTTTGTGTGTGGAGAGACATCCGGGGTTGATAATGCTGCAGACTGGGATATTTTGGTTCTTCCTTTTTAAAGGGCAGATCTTGCTGTCTCCCCCCACTCCACCCCTCCTGGCCCCACCTCACCCTGCAGATTGGAAACTATGTGACTGTCACCACGGGGTTTCAGTGGGACACCTCAGGCCAGATTTCTGAGCTGAGAGGAACAGAGGGAGGCGCGGGGGCCTAACACATGCTCGGGACAGCTGGGTATGATGTTTTGTCCTGTCTCTTAAAAACAAAACTGGAACTGCGCAAAAGACTGCTTTCAAATCAAATATTTGTTGGCGCACGCATGTGTCCTGTTGGTCAGAAAACATGTTTTTTTGTTTTAAAATTAGATTTCCCTGGAAAGAACAATGGTAAAATCAAAGGAGACAAGTGTTTGGTGGGGCAGAAAGAACAAAATCCTTTGCCCAGGAGGTCTTGCAGTTTGGTGAGCGCCAAGTGGCTGGCGGTGTCTGCCTCCCAGGCTGGTGCCAAAAGATGGGGTTTGTAGTTTTGTCTGGAGCAGAAAAGCCACTGCCTGGGTCCTGTGGGCACCAATTCAGGCCAACCCCTGTGCCTGCGCCTGGCTGGGGGACGACCCAGGGAGTGGGGCTAGGCTCCCCTGGATGATCCTGGCCACGAGAGCCTTGAAATTCCTCCCTCCACCCAGTCGGGCTGCTGCGCTGTGGAGAGCCACCACCTCTGTGCGACCCTGCTGCCCTGGTCACAGCTGGTGAGGCCAGACCAGGAGCTTTGACCTGGGGCAGCTGTCGGTAGCCTGGTTCAAGAGCGTGGCCTGGAGCCCAGAGTCTATTCAGCCAAACAGATGCTATCTCTTGGGACTTTTGCAGGCAAAACACAGAGAGAAGGATCCAGAGAGCAGGAAGAGGGAGAGAGAGGCAGGCTGAGCACAGGCAGTGAGCAGAAACCGCACAGCAGCTGGGCCAGGGGTGCCGCAGCCCAGAGCAGGGCTGGTCTGGAAGGGCAGACAGTAGATGGAAGGGCGAGGGGCCAAGCAAGACTCAGCCACCAAGGCCAGGGCCCAGGATATCTAGAGCTGGCCAGGCCTCCAATCTGCTGCCAGGCGGCCAGAGATGCTGCTCCACAGGGAATCGTTTCTGCAGGGTCTCCCTGGGCAGACTTCAGGCTTCCTGTCCCCTGGGCCCCCTGCTCCGGTATGATGCTCATGGCGGGGACATTTTCAGGACCTGGGCTCTAAGGAACAGAGAGTTGAGAGTGGCCGGAGTATACACAGAAACATTCCAGACCTTCCAGAGTTGTCGTCCATACCCACCTCTTCCCAGAAGCCCTCCCTGGCCCTCTGCCCACACCCAGAACTCAGACTTCCCTTCCTTAGGCGTCCACAGAGCTTGTGGCCTGCTGGGGCCCCAGTCTTCAGCTTCACCTTCCATTTCCAACCCTGGCCACGAGCTCCCCAAAGGCAGGAGCTGTTCCTGGGAGTCTATGTGTCCTCGCCACGCTGGGCATGGATGGATCTGGAACACGGCTGAGGCTCAGGTTGTCCCAGTAGATAGGCTGCGGAGGTCACCTGAGGCCCAGAGTGCAGCCCCACCTCTGTCCCAAGACAGGGAGCCCCCGCCCCACTGGCTTCTGCAGACAGTCAGACTCTCTTCGGCCTTTGCCCTTGGGACATTTAGTCGCTGCCTTAGGGAGGAAGCAGTGGCAGCGCCCAGCTTGGGTTCTGCTGGACCCACAGAGCCAGGGCTACATGGGTTTGGAAAGGCACGGAAGTGTTGTCACTCCTCCATCTCAGTTTGGTCTTCCTGTGTCTGCTCACCCTTAACTAGGGCATCTCAGAAGAGAAAAGCCCCTTGGTTTAACCACAATAGGGAAAGGGAGCCGGAGAGCACAACTTGGAGGGGGCAGGGGTTGGACAAGCTCAGATCAGGGAAAGCCCCTCGCCCCAGATCAGCTCTGCCCCCCTCATGTGCCACCCTACCCACATTCTGGCTTACCCGGTCCTCTCACCTGGAGACTGTGAGCTCCTGGTCACTGCAGGGCCTGAGTATTTCATCTCAGTGTCCCCAGCGGTCACCAGCTCGCCTGGCATGGAGCTGCTGAGGGTCACAGGGAGGAGGACGGAGGTGAAGCCCTGAGGAAGTCAGCTAAGTTCTGAGGGCCCGGTAGGGGCAGAATGGAGCATGTGGCTCCGGGCTGGACTGCAGCAGGGCCCTGGGGACAGGCGGCAAGGCTTTCGGAACCCTTCTGGGAGGGGTAGTGTGTGCCACCATGGAACCAGATGCAGCTGCCCTCACAGCGTGGACCAAGATCCACCCCGAGTTTTCACACGCACAAGCCGCTCCTGGGCAAGATCGTTGTGGACTAAAGCAAAGCTGCTCCCTTCCCTTATCCTTAGTGTAAGTGTGTGTCCATGTGCGCACACAATAGACTCACACACACACCCTCAAATGCACACATTCCTGGGCAAAGTGGACACAGAGGCAGTGCGGGGCTCACAGACATGGGGTCACGGACCCTCCCGACATGGCTTTGGGATAAGCAGCTGCCCAGCTGACTAACCGCACCAGGCCAGATGGTCGCGCCGTTCTCCCCACCGTTCCTCCTCTGGCCGGCCCCTGGGAGGTAAAGTCAAGTCCTCTGCTGTCACCTTAATTTGGAGGAAATGAACAACCTGTGGACAGGAAAAAACAACTGAAATCTTCGGTGCGGGTTTAGGGACCTCAGCCACAGTGAGCTGGGCCGGGACATCTCACTGCCATGTCCTCCTGCAGGTGTCCCAGCGCTCACCGAGGACCTGCAGATTCCCACCTGGCACGGGGCGAGCGGGAGAGAGCCTCAGGCGTGGTTCAGGCTCTGTGATGAGACATACTCATTTCCAGGCCTCTTCAGACACAGACGCTCATCCTGACCGAGGTGTGGCTGCAGGCAGCATGGTGAGGACTCCATACGGACCCTGAAGTCCTGTGACCTCTCTGCTGGCCATGAGCCAAGCCACAGCTGGCCAGAGCCAGGTGTTCAGAAGAGAACAGTCATTGCAGGTAGCTTAGTTCCAAGCATGTGAGTGCTTCCCCCAACGACTGGGAGAAGAAATGCTTCCTGATTTTCAGGGTTCTGGTTATTCAGCAGCATCCAATGGAGGGTCTGGAGAATAAGAGTGAGGAGCTGGACTGTCTACCCTGGACTGGAGAAAGGGGCTACCTAGGTTTGAGGGGGAGGAAGCATGACTGGGGTGTTCTGGTAGGGACCTGAGCTGCAGCAGCCATAGGGCTGGGGCCCTGGGCACTGTCAGGGGTGTGATGGCAGGACCAGAGCCAGGGGACTGCGGGACTGGAGTGGGGCTCCACACCCAGGCCAAGGACCTCTTGCTCTAGCCTCTTCCCCAGGACTGTGCCCTGCCTCGCTACTCCATCGGTAGACATTTCTACACACCTGCTGGCCCAGGCCAACCATATGTCCCCAAACTGAGCATTAGCTCCTGAAGACTGTATCAGTCAGGGTAAGCTAAACCATCACAGCAAACAGATCTCCAAAAGCTGCAGTTTAACCTGGGAGAAATGACTGGCTTTCTGGAAAATCCTGGCTGGAAGTAGTGGGTTGGCAGGGAGTTTGTTCTGTGCTGTGGTGACCCACGCTGAGGCTCTGTGACCTTCAACATGAGACTTCAGATCCATCCTGGGTGTGGCCAGCCTGGCCAGCAGGAAGGTGAGCATGCCCACAGGAGCCAGAACCTGCTGTCACTCTCCTTCTGACCATGTGAACCCGTGGCCATGCCCTGCTGCAGCAGTAGGTGCTGGGAAATGGGCCTGGCAGATGGCTGTGTGCTTGAGAACAGTCCCAGTCCTGCAGAGGAGGGCAGGACAGAGGCTTGGAGGGGTGGCATGGGAAGAAGCACCTGTGTCCTTGCTGGGGACCTGGGGATGACCACAGAACCTGGCACCTTCCAGGTCCAAGTCTTCAGCAAATGCCATGGCCACAAGGGGTGAAGCAGAGCCTTCCTGGCAGCACCAGTTGCTCCCACCAGAGCACAAGTGCTGCCCCGACTTCACAGAGCACAGAAGTTGAGTCTCTTCTTCCTGAACCAGGCACCAGTCCACAGTGAGCACCTACGTGGTTCTGAAACCTGTGCCAACTCATGGGGTGGGCGTGGGAGTCTCCAGGGAAAAAGGAAGGGGTCATAGTCAAAAGATGGTGACTGCGCCTGACTCTGGGCTCTGCTCCAGCTGGCTCCAGGGGTCAGGGTGGAGGGGGCCAGCGGTGCGGAGACAGGATCCATGCAGATCCACGAAGATGCACAACACTGACAGGGACGTGAATATTCGCTGATGACCGGGACATGGCAGGCAAATGGGCACGGGTATGGTGTGGGCAGGGACTGAGGAGGGATGGTGGGCCATGCCCTGTCTGAAGGGGCGGCTGCCTCTCAGCAACAGCTGCTTAACATCTGGAAGGCCTGGCAGGTCGTCTGATTCATCTAGAGAAGCCAGAAATGCAAGGTGTGTTTCTACGGTGGTGGTGGCAGCGGTGGGAGAATTTCTGGTCTTTGTAACACCAGCCAGGCCTGGGTGAGCATTGCTGCAGGTTAGATAGTGTCCCCAGGCCACTGCTGCCCCCCCTGCAGTGGAGACACACACAGGGATGGCTGGGCTGGGTAGAAGAGCTGGAGCCAGGCCTGTGGCTGGCAGAGTATACTCACCACAGAGAATGGGTATATTCACCTGTCTGGTCCAGAATACTCGTGTCTCGCTTCAGTCTCTCAGCAGCACCCATTCTGACTTTCCTGGTGTTGCACCAGGCAGGGTAACGACCTGCCTCATGCTATCCCAGAGGGAGGGGAAGGTGGCCCAACTGCATGCTGTGGACTCCCAAGGTCATTTCCTTACCCCAGCAGCTCTTTCCCTTTCAGCCCTCAGAGGTTTCTTGCACAACGCGGAGGCTGCAGACAGAGTGCATCTCCCTGCCAGGACTGCCGATGACAGTGGCCTGGGGAGGAGTCCTGTTGTAGACCAAAGTTTTCTCCAAAGGACATAATCACCTGCTAATTTATCTTTCTGCTAAGCCTGATCATTGGTCCACTGGTGAGCATGGCCACCTGAACCGCACTTCCGACAGGCTGTGGGGGACCTGGGCCGTGGGGACCTCCCTGTGCTTGTGCTTCGGCAGGTAATTAATGACACACTTAGGCTGAGTTCAGGCTGGTGCTCATCCGTCCAGCATGGCCTGGATAGATCTCTGCCTTGAAGCGGGAAGCGGCCTTGGAGAACCCTTCTAGCTGGAGATGTAAGCGACTTGGAGGCCTCAGAAGCACTTCCTGGCACCCCCTAAGATCTCTGGGGACAGGGAGAAGTGCACAGACCTTTTCTTTCTTGCAAACTAGGTGTCAGTGCCCCTTCTCCCGTCACCCTTGCTGAGCTCCACTTGGGAAGCAGGGTACCTGCAGTTTTGGTCTCCTTAGTCTCTGCATCAGAACCCTTTCCCTCTCTTCTCCCTCTTCTTCCATTCGACCCTGCTCTGGATAGCTGTAAGGATCTCATGCCCACTGAGGTAAATTCCATGTCTTTCCAGAGTTATTTGCATTTCAAAACCTCTAAAAGGAGGGAAGGTTCATTTTGGCTTACAGTTTCAGAGGTTTCAGGCCATGGTCACTTGGCCCAATTGTTTTGGGCCTGTGACACCACAGGCCACCATGGCAGGAAGCAATAGAGAGACAGGAAAGGGCCAGGGCTCCACTGTCCCATTCAAGAGCAGTCCCCCAATGACCTGTCTTCCTTCTAGGCCACACATCCCCCAGAAGGGTCCTCCACCTCGCCATAGCACCACAGAAAGGGTACCAAGCCTCCCACTCATGGGCCTGAAGGACAGTCCAGATCTACATAGTAGCAATGTTCTCCCCTCTTGCTTTGTAGTGCCGGTGATGAGATCCCCCCTTATCAAAACAGATACTATTTATCCTTCTTCATATAGCACCAGATTTCAAAGCCTTCCAATGTAATTTTTTTTTTTGAGACAGGGTCTCACTATGTAGTGCAGACTGGCCTTGAATTTGTGGCAATCCTTCTGCCTTAGCCTCCTGGGATTACAGGCATGCACCGCCACACCAGCTGAATATAATTATTTTTTAAAAAAGAATGAAAAAGAAATCTTACCTTAACAATTTTGGACAAAATACAATGTGGCTTTCAGTTTTCAGGGTCCCAGCATGTATGTCCTTGCCCACATTAATGGGGTTTGTGGGTGACAGAGCCCAACCAAAGAGGCAAACTTACTTGTGGTGAGGGCAGCCAGCCTTGGGAAGAACTTTGTGAAGTCCGTCCCAAGTCAGGAGGAGGAGGAGGAGGAGGAGGAGGATCAACCCATCCCTATATTTTTGAGTCAGCTGTCTGATGACACATAGACACATCTGTGGGGAACCTGAACTAGATTTCAAGCAAACAGTGTTTATTACAGCCCAGGTCAGTCCGTAAAAGCTCTCTGAACCCATGATGTACCCAAAACTTAAGATCGGTTGTTCTAGTTTATAATACTTTGCTTACTTACTCATGCAGTTAGCGAACATTTACTAAGTGCCTGCCATACACAGCAGCGCACCGACTAGGTTTGGGAAACTGTTACTATGACACAGCAGGGCAGAGAGCTACATGGGGTACCTGACCCCTGGGAGCTATTTGTCTTAAGTATTTCCAGAAACTTAAACTTTCTAATTCATTTAGAAACCCAGCCCTAAGCCAGAAACTCAAACCACACACCTGAGGCTGCCCAAAGTGGCAGAGGTGCAAACACGACAGGCCCAGGTCTCTCCTGTCACAGCCCCATCCAGCACGGTGCTCAGGGCCTCACTGCCCCCCATTTCTGGAGCAGAGCCCTTGTGTTGTAGTCAAGGTTTGCAAGGAAAGTGTTTTAACACAGGACACACAATTTATAGAATTACTTTATAATAATCACTCAGAGTCAAATACAAAAAACAGTGTGGGAAATCTAAAGACCCCCCAAAATCCAACTGAGGACCTGGATCCCATGGCAATGTCCTGCAGGAATCCAGTTGAAGACCTAGAGCCCATGACAATGTCTCATGCAAGTTTGTTTCATGGATCTGCACTGAAGCCAGGAAGCAATGCTCAAAGTAAGGACCAGAGCTCCCGCAACGTGAACCGAAGTCATGTCAGCAACAACAAGGTCCCAAGCATCTCTGATGTTGAGAACAGTCAAGTTCATATCAGGAAAGAAGCTGGACAAGCTCCTCCAGGAGAACCCAGAGCAACAGGAGAACCAACAGCACTGTTCCTTCCTCTCCAGCTCTCCTTTCTATGCTGTTGGCAACAATCCTCAGGTGGGCCCTCCACACCCAGCACCACGCTGATTCAGTTCAGCTGGGTGTTACAAGTTGGCCACCAGTTGTCAACCCACCACACCTTGTTTGCCTGGTCCAAAGTGACAGCCACCTCAGCAGTGGGAGGAGGTGATGGAGGGAGCAAGACACACCTGGACAGTTCACACATCTGTCTGCTCGTATTCCATTGCTGAGGGCTCGGTCATGTAGCCAGGCCTAGCGGCCAGGAGACTGGGAAATGGGGCCTCTTCATGGGGATCAGAGCTAAGCTAAAACTCAGGAGCTCTGCTGCTAGAAGAGAAGAGACAGGTGGGCAAGAAGCAGGCTCTGACAAAGCAGGTGAATGAAACAGATGTGTGCAGTCTAGATGCACGGTGAGTTGCAAGTGGCCCTGAGAGTTACCCTGCCTGGTAGTAGGGCACAGAGCGGAGTGGGGATGGCCCTTTGGCACTGCAGGCAGAGGGCGCAGTGAGAGGTTTGCTGGTCCTACCATGCGCTAGACATCCTGGGGTACCTTAGAGCCACAGGGAGCTGGAGTTGAGAGGACGGGACAGAGAGCATCTGCCAGCCCAGGTGCGCAGCCCATGAGGCAGAGCCTGCAGAGGGAAGGGGCTCGCCCAGGTCCTCATGAGGGGTGGCGGCAGAGCTGGAACCGGAACTGGTTTCCTGGGTGGTTGGCAGGGTGGAGGGGGTGGATGAGTTGGGGTTAACTGGTGTCACCTGGCCCCGGGGAGCTATCCACCTGAAGCCACTCCAGAAACTTAACTTAGCTAATGAATTTATAATTGCAGCTCTAAGCCATAAAATCAAACTGCACACCTAGCTGTCCACAGTGACCTGACAGCTGGCCTGTCTGATTCTTGCTGTCTGCTCACAAATTGGTATCAGTGGCACCAAGAACAGATGAACAGAGCAACAAGCACCCAGCAACTTGATGCCACTAGCTGGGCTCTCTGAAGCTGTTGGTCTACCCCAGCCACGAAACTGCCTGGGCACCTACATTTCCCCAATCTTGGGGTGCAGAGCAATCCTAGGCCCAGAAACAGGGATCCTCTCTCAGTCACCCAGGGGTGTCTCTGCTCCAGTGTAAGCTACAGGACAGGGCAGCAACACGGCCAGGAGCAGGAGGTCTGGGTGAGCGCAGGCCAGCAAGGCACAGCCAGAGAACGGGGAGCCCTGAAAGGAGCGATCCATGTCTGGGCCACAGAGCACTGAGACAAAATACCTGACAGCCAAAGTAAAAGGAGGAAAGGTTTATTTGGCTCACAGTTAGCAGAAGTTTCAGTCCATAATCAGCTGACTTCAAGGCAAGGTGGCATGGCAGAGGGGCATCACAGAGGAGAGACAGTCCATGGTGGGCAGAAGGTAGCAGAGCAAGCAGGGGACCTTTGTAGCTTCTTTCTGCCCCTTTTACATTCCATCTAGGCTACTGGGATTAGGGCAGTGCCAAACCAATCAGTGGACTGATTTATTAATCCCAGCACCCTTAATCCTATCATTGTACCATGAATCAATCACACAGTCTTGACCCAGCCACCTCTCAACAAGCCCTGCCTATGACCTCGTGAGGTTTGGGGACACATCTAGAACCAAGCCATGACACACAGCCTAAGGTTTCCCCATTCTTTCACTTTCCTATCATCTCAGAGTCTTCCTTTTCCATATTCATTCACTTCGGCCATCACCATCTCACAGATACTGTGAGGCACCAGGCTATAGGAAGCAGCAGAACGCAGCCACTGAACAGAGCTGCTCACCGCAATTATTAGTGAACCAGACATCTCAGAAGGGTGCAGTCACACCATGGGTTGTATCTGATAAGGATGGAAAACACCACTACACAAGCAGCATCAGCAAGACATTTCTCTCTCCAATTCCAACTACGATTATTTTCTTCTGCAAAGACCTCAAGGATCCACCGTCCTTCTAGCCCATGACATCTCTAACCCTTAGGGCCCACGATGGTGACCAGCACTCCAACCACCTATACCTGTGTTCCAGGTAGCAAGATGAAAGGACAAAAAACCAAAACGAAACGCATGTGGTCAAACAGATGAAACATATGTTCACTAAAATGGTTGTATAAAAATGTTGAGAGTCATGGAGGGTCTGAGACTGCACTCAATTTGGAAGCTAATGGATTAGCCTGCCGCTGTTTCATAGAGGTGGGCGGAATGGGGTGGGCAACTCTGGAACAAGGACAGAGGACTCTGCTGCTCACAGTGCAGCAAGAAGAGTGAGTGCCAACACGTTCACATTGGTTCCTGGCGTGGCCCACGCTGGGCTGGGGATGAGCAGATGCAGGGATCGCTTTGCAGGAAAGGAGCCTTGAGTTTAGGGAGCCCAGATGTTTAGGGATGCGCTCCAGTGGTGAGAGCAACCTGCCCTCAGACTGTGCTGATTGGCTCAGAGTAGAGCCCCCTCAGCCAAGCTTGGCCAATCAGAAACCTTCACCATTCCCAAGGCCCACAGGACCCAGTGACTCCCAGCACCCACCTGGCCATCCTCACCCTTGTCCTTCCCACCTTTCCTTGCTGCCCACACCAGCCTCATGGGCCTCAAGGTTCTCTGCCTCCTATCAGGCCTCTGCTCAAGTGTCGCCTTCTCAGGGGCACCCATCTCGGTCACCCCCTGGCTGGTCACCCTGCTTGTCTCCCACTGGGGTCGAGAATCACCTGCGCCACTCATTGTGGGACCCTCAGTCTCCAGGAGAGTACAGGCACATAGTGGGTACTCGGTTTAATGTCTGGAAGGCAGGAGAATGGCGAGGTCCGCACCCGGTGTAGCTAAGTCAGCAGATCTCTCTCCGCAGTGGGAGGGGGCCTCCAGCTAGCCAGCAAAGCCTAGGTCTTACACAGCAGGGCTTGGTCAGGGCCACGCTTGGATACCTGCGTGATTGTTTTCTCTTCTCTGCCTCGGTTTCCCCAGCTATGCAACGGGAACAAGCAGACCAGCTTCTTTGAGGGTTTCATCCAGGAAGGGAGGCTTTTGGCTTCGGTCCGGGCTCAGGAGCAGACTCCCAGGTCCTGGGCCTGCGAGCCACAATCGCAAGCACTGAGCGGTGTTGTTCTCCAGTTTCCTGATGTAGGTGACGGCAGACTCCTATTGTCCCCAGCCCAGAAAGGCAGCCCGAAGGGTGGCGGCGGCCTGAAGGTGCACAGCGGCCCGGCCGCGGCTCCCGAGCTGACGAGTGCCCGAGTGAGCGAGGCTGGGCGCGGCGGCCGGCGGGGCGGCTTTGTGCGCCGCCTGATTTCCATTTCTCCAGATAAACACGCGGCGGGGGCCGCGACCTCGCTGCATAGCAAATGCTGGGCTCCCGCCCCGCGTGGGGCCCGCGAATGAGATGATTTACTGCTGTTTTGCATATTAATTGATCTAAATGCCACCCGTTCTGGGAACAATTAAGCGCTCCTCTGGCGCCCGGGGCCGCGGGGCTGGCGGCGGCGAAGTGGCGGGCGCCCCCTCGGGGACCAGGGCCGCGCCGGGGGTGCGGGGCGCCGGGGACACGGCACTCCACCTCCACCGGCCGCGGGCACAAAGCGCCCTTTGTGCGGGCGCCGGGCTTTTCCAGGCAGACGGTGCCCGCGCCCGCGCGCCCTTCTGTCCCCCAGCCCGGCTGCTCCCATCGGTGGGCTGAGGACCGGACAGGTGGGATCCGCCTCCTGCCGGGCTTCCCGGCAGGCCGTGCCGTCCCTTGGGTGAGTTCCGCTGGACCTGCCTACTTGCCTGGCCTCGGCCAGGGAGTCGGGTGGGATCCAGCCAGGCGCCCAGGGAAGGGGCTCTGGGCCTCCCCCTAGCAGCTGTGGGTCGCCGGCTCCCTGGCTGCTTTCAAGGGTTCCAGCGTCATGGGCACAACCACCTCCCTCCCCCTAGCCCTAGTCCTTTCAAAGATGTCCCAGACACTCATAAGCCTTTCCAGGGCCCCCAACATCCCGGGGGATGGGGGGTCAGGGGGAATCAACGTTCTTGCTAACCTTAGTCCAAGCCTCTTTTGAGAGAATACGGTTAAGATGAAACCTGAATGGTGGGGGGTGGGAGCAGACAGCTCAAGAGTTAGGGGGAGGAGAGAAGGTAAGTGCAAGGGCCCTGAGTCAGGAAAGCACTGGGCTGGCCCGAGGGCTCTGGAGTTTCGTGTGCAAGGCACACAGAGAGGAGAGGAAAGGACCAAAGAGGCAGGGGCTGGCTGGGCCTCCAGGGAAGCTGGCTGGATTTGTAGCAGGAATGTGACCAGATCTGGCTCCCTGGTCTGTGAGCATTTGCCCATCAGTGTAGCACCCCAAGGGCTTCCTTAGCCCCGCAGTTTCTCCACCTGCCCCAGCATGCGAGTGGGCGCCTGTGTGCGCGCACACACACACTCCCATCTGTCTCCAAACTCTATGGCTCCGAGTCCCAGACTCCCCTGGCAGGCCTCTCCCTCCGTGCCCTCTCCCTGACTCCTCACCTGGGTGACCCAGAGAGGCTGGGATCAGCTCCTCCCACCTACACAGCCTCCCCCACCTCCTTCCCCAGGGCTCCCTGCCCGCTCCCTCATCTGCCTGTTCCCGGAGTCCTGTCTGTTCCTGGGTACTCGAAGCCCAGATGCTCCATCCTCTGAGCAAAGGGCAGTGGCTTAGTTGATTGTCCCTGAAGGAAGGAGGGCCCAGGGCTGCCAGATTTTCAGACATTTCAGAGAAGGTCTGCAATCCAGATTTTTATGTGAATCTCCAAGTTTCAAAATATTGGATCCAACCCAAAAATGTTTTAACACTGGTACAACCAAACCAATTACATGTAACAAGTCAAGCCCAAGTGGGGCTGATTGGCAGTCCCTGCTCCAGCACCTCGCGCGGGACCTGACAACTAGTCAATCCATTTTTCAGTCAATAATCTAAAGGTGGGACTGCTTGGGCTTCCAGGCCTCAGGCTGGAATAAAGGTGACTAGTTGATGGGTCCCCCGGTCCCTGCTTTCATCTCCTGGTACTGTAACAATTTCATGATTTCCTTCAAACCTTTGATTCGTGTAGGATTTATTTTGGTATAGCATGTGAAGTGAGGTTCTAAATTAATTTCTTTTACAGATGGGTAGCCAATTGTCCCAATACTAAATATGGATAAATCCTGTTTTAAATGCCAACTGGATCATATGGCAACTTCCTATATATATTGGATGACTTCCAATAACTTCTAAATTATATGGCTATTCATATACTTGTGCCATAGTTTTAATTATTTTAGCTTTATATTAGATTTTAAATACATGTAAATAATTGATAGGATTATCTCTGCTTTTTACATTTCTGTTTTCAAACTTTTCCTGGATATGTGTTTATGTGTATTTTCCATATCGACTTTAGAATCAACTTGTCTCATTCCACAAAAATCCTGTTGATATTTTTTCAGTGTGATTGTGTTGATGTGGAGTTTAATTCAGGGAGAACTGGCATCCTTATAATGTTAAATCTTTTTACCCAAGAGTGTGTATAAGTTCACATTTGTCTCTTTCAGTAGCATTTAAAAGGTTTTCTTCACATAGATTTTGCACGTTTAAAAAAAAAGGTTTATTTCTGGTTGCTTTTGCAAATAGGGTCTTTTATCCATTATATTTTAGTTCTGTTTGTTGTCTGCATGTTTAAAGCCTACAGATAACAACGCTTGTTTGGTGTCCACTAACCTCATACAATTATTTTGTAATTTTCAATCATTTTTCAATTGATTCTTATGGTTTTCCAGATAAACAGCCAAGTAATCTTCAAACAGTGATCACTTAGTTTCCTTGTCCAATTCGGTGCCTCCCTTTGGTGTTCCTGGCTACTCTTCCAGGGTGGAGGTGACAGCGACTGCCATGTTTCTGGTGTGTGTCCCCGGCTTTGAGATAAAATACGTAAGCAGCAATTTATGGAATCATCCATCTTGTCTAACTTACCCAAAGCTTTTGTTCCTCCCAGAATAAACAGAGTTTTATTAAATGCTTAAAGCCATCGGAGTTCGAGGGAAGATTCTCCAAAGCTTTTGGAGACTGCAGGAGATACTCAGTGAGGCTCAAGAATCAGAACGGCATTGAACTGCTTGACATCAACCCAGAACAGCACATGCCGATGGAGAGCTGCCTTCAGAATGCCGAGGGGGGACCATTTCCAAACGAGATTTATACATCCAGCCAAACTGTCAATCAGGGATCCAAAAACTGAACTCCCCATATGCAGTTTCCAAGGAAGCTACTGGCGTATATGTTACAACCAAATGAAGAGAGTAAACCAAGCAAAAAGATGACTTAGGATCTAAGAAATAGGCAACCAACACGGGAGAGAGGTGAAGGGGATTCCCAGGATGAGTGAAGAGAAGTTTCAGGATGTATACTGTACAGACAGCCTGGGGAACAGCTGGTCAGGACAGGGCAGAAGGACAGAAAGGACCAAGGGGAAAAAAAATAAAAGGAACAGAGCGATGACTAGATACTCAGTGTTGGACTAGATTGCTAGAGATTTTGGAACTCTGTCGGCCTGTTTGTGGGAGGAATTACTAATGTTACATCAGAAACTAATGAAATGAAAAACAGAGGTAATTACCAACTCCAGGGCAAATAAGTCAGCAACTATAATAGAGCACCTTGTCAATGAGGTATGTAGATATGATCGTGTGAAAACAGGATATTGGTTTAGCAACTGTGAAAGAACTATATTGGAAGGAGAAGTGTGTTTGTGTACAGTGGCTGGTGGAGAACCAGCAATCGTTCACAGGAGGAAGCCAATAAATAATATCTTCAAAAATCGGCAAAGAATGATATTTAGAAATGGGAAAGTAAATGTCAGGAGGAACAGCAAAAAGACTTGACGCTGTTCCCTCTAGGCACAGCAGGGCTGCTGCTTTTCGTTATCAGCTTTAGGATACTGTTTGACTTTTACTATTTCATGCATAGCATTTTTGATAAAAATAGGAATTTCATTTTAAAACGTTCATGCATCTATCACCTAAACTCACCTCTTGAAATCCCCTACTCTTAGCAAAATGAGCTGACCAAAATTTGGACAGACCAAGGGTCCAGGCTCAGCTCTTTAAATTACTAGCTGCATGACCCTAGGCCAATTGCTCAGTCTCTCTGAATTTCCATTTTTCCCCTGGAAAGTAGACATAGCTCTAGTCCCCACATCGTAAAGTTACTGAGGGGTTGCCTAAAATCATACCCCGGCCTGGTACACAGAAACACACAGTAAAGGACACCTACTGGTGTCGTGATGATTGCTTTAATTTCATTTCCTTTGCATCCTAAGGGATTAGCTGCCAACTTCTCTGAGCCTCACCTTCTAAACTGGTACAAAAAAGTTTCAATCCACAAAGGAGATAATTAGAAAAGAAATGCAAAACCCCTGACATTCATCTTCCTAAACTTGGGTTTTTCATTTTTAAAATGGGAAAATTCTTTTAGGACTTTGTGCATGTTCAGTGAGATGACACAAGAAAAGTTTCTAGTTCAGTACCAAGGACACATTTATTTACTCAAAAAAAAAAAACTATGCATAAGTTTTTAAAACTCATAAAAGTAATACATATCAACTGTAGAGAAGGCAGGAATCTAGAAACACGCACAATGGAAATCACCAGTCACTCGATGTTCCCTGCTGACATTCTTCACTTACTTCGTGCCCTTACCAGGTCTATCTAGGGTCAATCATGTGCCAGAAAACCCAACAAGCTCAGTAAGTTTCTCTGCTCACACCCAGAACACAGGAGTCCGGAAGACTCTCAGGGCCACTGTCCCCTGCGTACTGGCTCTGTGATTCAGCTTCCTTGGCTCTTCTAGCCTTCCAAGTGAGCACACAGGTCCATGCTACAGAGGCTGGACAGCAGCACCAGCCTGCGACACAGGGTCCTTTCCTCCCATCTCATTGACCAAATCAAGTCACGTGGTCATCTAACACCCTCCAGGGCGCCTGGCCGCAGTAGCAGCGGGACCGAGGTGCAGGGGGACCACGTTTCCCCATGCACTGGCAGAACTGGAATCGCATGGTGTGCACTGTGCTTTGGCATGCTGTTTCTGTCTCTTCCCATGACATCATGCAATGCTCTTTGAAAACATGTGGTACGTATAAAACAGATACAAGAAAAGATTTTAAGTGGTGTGCTGACACCCTTTCCCTCTCCCTTGTTCTCTCCTTCCTCTTAATCTTCTAATCTGGGGAACTGTGGATAGGTGGCGGAGATCCAGGCTTCTGATCTTTGCATGTCATGGCTCAGAAATGACACCCTCCCTGCGCCTTCTGGCGGAAGGACACGCGAGACCGGTGGGTCCCATCATCTTCCTTAGGAGCGCGTGTGCAGTGCGGTGCTGTCGCTCCCTGCAGAAGTAACACGTTTGGAGGTGAGGCCCAGAGACCTGAAGAACAACTGCTGGTAACAACTGCACATGTGGGGTGAGGCTCCGCGCGCCTCGGCTGGGGCCGCCTTGCGCCGACAGTCACCCGGTGGTGTTAATGCACGGTGTTAAAAGTGACACCAGAGTGCTGCAGGCGCCACTGTCAGCTGTTGCAGGAGATGACACCCGGGTCTGCAGAGTTGGGTGAGAGCTCAGGAGCCACAGCCCCTCCTCGCCTGAGTCCCAGGATCCCAGGGACCAGTGGGAGGGGATGGAGGAGGACGTGAGCTTGGCAGGCCCACTCAAGAGTCCAGAAAATTGAGGCTTCGGGGGCACACAGAGGTCAAGAGGATGACAGCAGGAAAGGCAGGAGTGTGGTGAGTCAGGGAGAATGCTCAGGCCCTCCTCCTCCACAAACCGCTTCGCTGGGGACCTCCTTTGGGTCTGCAGAGAAAGCAACAGTGATTTTCATAAAAGAGAACATCAAGAACCTCTGAGGTTTTTAATCCATCGTGAAAATCTCACTGACACACTTGGAACAATTAAAGAGGAATGTGAAGTGTACTCCTGTCTGGCATTGGGTTGTGTGGGCCGATGCCCAGGGATTCAGAGACCTGGAAGCAGGGGGAGTTTGATGAGGGCGCGGAAATGTATCACAGGGCTCCTTCCATTCCAAGTGTGACCATCCAGAGATGCCCCAGAGAAGAGGGAAGGGAAGAAGAAGTCAGCCTATTGGGTGAGGCCCATTTTGCAGATGGAGAAACTGAGACTCAAAGGCCTAGCAACTTCTCTGCAGGTGCAGAGCTGCAACTGAAGCGGAGGTCAGCAGCCCTGTGCATTCTGCATGAAGGCTTGCATGCCATTTCCCTCAAAGCCTGGGGCTGCAGGTTGAAGATCTGACCCATGGCCAAGTATGAGCTGGGGGCTGACTCCGGTGCAGGGTAAGGTAAAACTCAAGAACATTCACTCCCTCAGGTATGAGCTAAAACAACACACCTCTAGCTTTACGGTTTGCAGAACACTCTCCTGTTTACTATCTTATTTTTTCACAACAACTTTGCAATAAACATATTATAATTTTCATTTTGAAATTTAGGAAACTGATCAGAGAGACAGAAAACACTGAGTTCATTCGGCTCTTGAGGGATAAGTAGCCCAAGCTGGCTTATAACTTCAGACACTCCATCTATCTAGCTATCATCTAGCTATCATCCATGTATCTACCTCTCAGCCTCGAGTGTGAACTCAAGTCATTCATAACAATCCAGATGTCAGTCAATGTGGCTCATTTGCTTACTGAACCCCATTTCCTCTTAGAATGTGAGCTGACCTCCAAGAGACAGCCTGGGTGGAGTGGACTCAGGGGATGCCACTCATTGGCTGGCCAGCAACCAATCAGTTCTAGCAACCAATCATCTCCACTAATGCTGACCTCAGTCTGCACCATGTCCTTGGGACTGACCAGACACACTCTATGGGAAGAATGTTAGCTGAAATTCTGCAAGAACCTGTTTCTAAGGTCCTCAAAGTTGTTCTGGCTTCCCCCCATCCTCTACCTTCTCTGCTCCTCTGTGTGGCCCCAGAATCTGGGAGTTTGGCTGCTCTGCTATTTTTTTCTCTGAGAAAGGTTAGTAAGGTTTTCTGGTCCATGGAAATTATATGGCGGAAACCATGGAAGAAAGCAATGCGGTGGAATCGAGGGAGCTGCCCCTCAAAGACTGGGCCCCCAACAAAGCATCTTCTCTTCTAGATTACATTTGGGGGGAGTGGAATACTTATCTACTGAACCCATGGTCTGTGCAAACTCTCTGGGGTAACAAGAGCAGGCCCCGTGGGCCCCATGCAGTAGGTGGTGAGGCCAGCAGGTCTCCCTACCAATCTCGTGCTCCCCCACAGCAGTGCTCTTGGCAGCCACCATGTCCCCAGGTCCCCACTTTGTTCTCCAGCTCAGACTTGGGGTTTCACGTCTCTCCTGGCTCTGCATTCGAGGAATGTTAGTTGAATCCCCTTTCAAGCCAGGCGCCTCTCTGCAGGGACATGTTTGAGATTCAGCCTCTCCCCTGGGATTTGTTTTCCTGTCAGCTTTGCTTCTCAGCCCGTGGCACTGGGCCTCTTTCAGGCTAGAGTTTTGCTTCCTTCTTCACTAGGATGCTCTGGACTGTTGCTCTTGCTTTGATGTCCTTGCAGCTCCGGGCTAAATGTCACCAAAGCTATCTCACTTCTGGGAAGCTAGGCCTTGACTCATCTCTCATTGGGCTCTGGTTGTGTCCCAGACCTCCACGCACAACCTTGACTTGTGCTAGATAGGGTCCTGCAAAGTATGGCCACTCAATAGAATTAACCAAGTACCAGGCTTTGTGATGCTGCCAGCAGAGCCCGGGCTGTTTTCTCAGGCACCAGATGTTCTCATCTCCCCCCTAAGGAAACACATCTTTCCATCTGGACCCTGTCCTATCCACTCTGAAATGTGGTCTCCGAGGCCAACTCCATCTCCAACCCATTCCCTCAGCCATCCCGGGTCTGTGTGCACTAAATCTACTTTATAGGGTAACTGAACCATTTTCAACCCTAAGACATCCTCTCCCAGGTTCACACGTCTTCCCCCTCCCACAGTGACCGCCCGGCCCCCCACCCCTACTGATGTTTCCATGCTGCTACCTGTTCTTCCTTTCCCTGACCATACCTTAAACTTCCTGCGAAACACATCAAGTGCTCAGTTTACAACTGGAAAGACTGAGCTCAGAGACTGAAAGCAGCCAGTGGTCATGCAGCTGGGAAGTAGGCGGTGCGTAAGATCTCTGCGGAGTCTAATGGAATCCCTCCCCAGCTCTTACCTTGCAAGACAGCTGACTCCCTGCCCCCAAGTGACTGGTCGACCACCTTCCACCAACATCATTCTGGGACCCGGAGTGGCCCATCACGAAACCTCCATGCAACCCTTTCCTCCCCTGGGCCACTCGTCTGCAAGATGTGTCTCTGGCCAATGAAGTCACTTTCCCCCTCCATATTTCTATCACTGTAGCCTGCACATCTCCTCCTTCTAAAGAGAAGCCATTCAGGGTGCTTTTCCATGATGGGTCTGTTGCTATTTGCTCGCTTTCCTCTTGGGCTGTTGATTTCGCGCTCGCTGTAGGAGTGCTTTAGCATTTAAGGAAACGCACCCTTTGCCATATGTGTTCCAAATATTTTTTCTAGTTTTTTTTATATATAGTAGGATTTTAATATCATATACAGTTGAATTCTCAATATTTATTTTGTGTCTTGACATTTAGTTTTAACTCGGTCAGCTTCCTTCTGCTTCTCGTCCGAGTCTTGGGGGTACGAGACTGTCCATCTCTTCAAGTTCAATGGGGAGGGGAAAGCTAGCCTTTCTGTTGAAGCTGCCTTCAGCTTTCTCCCAAACAGGGGGCAACTTATGTGTGAGCCAGGCAGTCTATGAGTGTCCATCTGTTCAGGGTAGCCCAGGGCCACAGCAGCAGCGAGGCCTGAGACACCAGGCTGAGGGAGGGGACACAGAAGGAATGTGGGGAGTCTGGTACTCCCAGGAATAGGGACATACCAAGCAGAGAGCAAGGGGCACACATGTGCAAGAGGGTGATCTATTTGCAGGACAACCGGGTGTCTGCCTAGGCTGGAAGCTTTGGGACAGGTCCCTAGGAGCGAGGAGAGTGAGGAGGGCAGACTGGGAGCGCAGTGATGACCCTCGGGCAGGCAGCGGGGTCCTGCTGGGGCTCCCGGGGCAGGAGCTGCGATGCCCTGTCCCTCAGCCTGGGCCAGCCCTGGGGTCCCGGAGGCCAGGACAGCGGCGGAGGGGCGGGGCAGGAGTTTGGCAGGTATAGCGATGCCCTAATTAAGCCACTGGTACATTTCCCAGCCCAACTGTCAACCGCGCGCTGTGCAAGCCAGGAATGAATATTCCCAAAGCGCCAACAGAAGGAAATGCTTCATAAAAACGGAGCCCGAGGGCGTGAAGGGAAAACAAGCCCTGTTCACACGCAGGCAGCGGCATCCGCTCGGCACAGTCCCCGAGGAGGCGGAAACGCGGGCTGCAGCGCCCAAGCCCCCGCGCAGATGCGGAGCCCCGGAGCGGGAGGCTCTTTTCCTGCCCGGCTCCTGTCCCCTCGGCAGTCCGCGGGGATCCCAGGGCCCCACCACCTCCTCTGAGGCCCCGGGGTGGGGTCCCGATGCGGCAAAGCAGCCCCGAGCAGCTGCCTTGTCCAAGGTGCTGCCCTTGCTGGGGCGCCCTTGCCCCAGCCCGGCTGAACCCCAAGACTCTTCTCCTCGGTTTCCTCCTCTGAAGATGGGGTTAATAACACCCCTGAGCGGTTATGAGGATGGAAGGCGATACATGCACATTATTGGCCATCATCAGTTTCAACAAATGGCAGGAGATTTGAAGGATAGGGAGCAGAAAAGATGTTTTAAAAGGAATTTATTCTTTTCCTGCTGAGGTGTTTGCCTTCTGTTCTTTCCACGACAGCTGCCACAATGCCTACAGGAACATGACCCAACAAAAGGAGGTCATCCATGGCACCCCAGTGTCAACTCCTCTGGGGTCCCTATCACCCCCAAAACACTGGCCAGACTTCTGGAATGGCAAAGCCCCTTGGCTTGGGACTGCTATCTTCCTTGGATGCAGCAATTCCTGGGCAGCTGGGGCCCCTGCCAGGTCTAGATCTGGTGGTTGTGAGACTGCCGTGTTGCTTTGCCCCCGCCCTTGTCAGTGTCACTGCAGAAGCTTTATTGAGGGAAACAAGACTGTACTTAGAACCGGATTTCTTAGGGTCGATCCTAACCCAGGGGTCCCAATCACACCGAGCCCACAGCCTTCAGTGTTGTTCTCTCTGCTGCCAGCCTGTTGCCCCAAGCTCAGCAGCATTTCCCTTGTTACCTGCTGCCTCTTCTCTCGACTGGCAGCTTCTAGGGCAGCAACCACAGACCCCCTGCACAAATAACCAGCATCTATAAAACCCCCCAGACTCGCCCACCACCAGTAAGTTCTATAAGCAGGACTGGCTGCAGAACCCAGAGAGTCCAGAATAACTGGAAATGTAGGCCTTTTGTGAAAAAGTTGAGACTTTTGAAACAATGGGAAATTAAGCCAAACCCAGAATCGCCTTTTGGGTGAGGGGCCCTGAAGACTGCACAGGTCCCCACCTGAAGCAGCCTGCATGGGTTAGGAGGTTGGACACTCCTGCTGAAATAATCCTGCCCCTCTCTGGGCCAATGCCTGGAATGTGCTTGTTGGTGATCAATTGAAGAGTGACATTTTTGTTAGCGACAAGCTCTATTTGGCTAACAATCTTGAGCTCAGTGTGCTAAGATGTGGCCACTGGTCAGACAGGTCAGAGAAGCTCTGATTAAAGAACAAAGGCCCTGAGCAGATACTCCTTCAGGGTGAATCTTTAAATCACAAGATTTTTATACCCTTGGCCCTTTTGGTCTGTATATTCATCAGCCTTCTCTTGCTGGGTCAAAATACCTGACACACAATTTAAAGGTGGAAAAGTATATTTTGGCTTATGGTTTCGTAGGTTTCAGTCCATGGTCAGCTGGTTCTAACACAGAAGCATCACGATAGCTGTTCAATTCATGGAAGCCATGAACCAGGGAGCAGGGGAAGACATTGAGAGAAAGGGGCCCAGGACCAATTAGAGTCCTGAAAGTCACACATCCATGACATACCTAGAAGCATGCTTTACTAATCTCCTGAGCATCTCTCAAGTCAGTCAACTTGACAGTCAAGATTAACCATCACATCAGTTAATCAGATTTTTCTTTCTGTGACTATTTTTTGAGCACCTACTGTGTATAAACCCTGAATGAAGCTCCAAAGATATAGCAATGACCAGTGCAAATAAAGTCTCTTTCCTCCAGGGCTGCCCTGTGACATTGTTAGGGGGAAGACAGACAATAAATGTAGAGAAGGAAATGGATACACAGTATGATACCAGATAGTCCTCAATGTTACTTTGGACAAAAATAAAAATAAGGCAGGTTAAGGGAATAGAAAGGCAAATGTAGTAGTAGAGAGTAGTCAGGAAGGTCTCTCAGAAGTGGAGGCTTTTGAGTAGACACCTGGGTGAAGTGAAGGATGAGCTACTCTAAGATTAGGAGATCATGTACTCCAGGATGAGGGATGGGCAAGTGCAAAGGTCCAGAGGTGGGACACTGAAGCCAGGGGACAGATGGGGTGGTGGGAAGAAATGCAATCAGAGAGGTGGTGGCACCCAGGGGAGGAAGGGACTTGTAGTCTCGAGGATTCTGGGGCTGGTGATGGGCAGCTAGAAGGCAAGAACTGATTAGTGTCATCCGCAGCTATCTTTTCCCATCTGTTATGGCTGATGCGCTGTGTCAATCTGAGAAGTTTAGAGGTTTAACTGAGGGACACAGCAGGGAACCAGGATCCCTATTTGTAAATATTCTCATCCTGTGCAAGAGGAGGTCACAGAGATTTTGTGAGTGCTACACCTCCCTGGAGGGGTGGGGGGTGGCCTGTGTACAATATAAAGGAAGAGAAGAGTCTTGTTCCCCCATTTTGCTCTGGCTGCTGCCTTGAAGTGTTGCCCCAGTGCCATGCCACTCTGCCTTGGAGACTGCTGATTATGGACTGAAACCTCCACAAACAGTGAGCTAAATAAACCTTTCCTTCTTTCATTTTGGGCATCAGGTGTTTTGTCCCAGCAATGAGAGAAAAGTAACCAAGACACCAATCTGGAATGACTCCCAGGCTATTTGTTTCCACAGCACAGAGAAGCATTCAGTGGCAGCTCTTGCCAGCTATAGCAAGACATTAGAGACTAGAGAATTAAAGGGCGCTGGACAAGAATCTCTTCTGCAGTGACTGCTTTCGGTCTATTACTAGCACTCTTCCAAATATGAATCCTTCAGAGTACTCTGCAACTTTATCAGAAGGAAGCCTGGCACACAGTGGGCACTCAGGAAACAGCTACAACCATTGTGCACTACCTTCTCCAGAGGGCACACTATTGATTGTAGGTTATTGTTTTTCATGGTGGGGATGAAATTCAGGGCCTCGCATACACTCTGCTAAACACAGGTTCTGCTACTGCCTTAGCTGCATCCAAAACCTCTACTCTATCGGCTTTAACTCCAGCATTACTAGAATGCTAACGCTCCACCCTCTTGAGGAACAACAGTGTTAAGTCATGTGGATGTTCTTCACGTGTCCTTTCTGAAGGTTTAAAGGAATGTTTGTCTGTAACCCTGTATTGGGTGATAATGCAGTGTACCCCCAAGTCCTCATATAATTTTGATGGGGCTGAATTATTGGTTTGTTATTGGTTTATTGATTGACAATGTGAGCGCTGTGCCCACCCAGGGGTGGAGCTGACATACAGCGTAAGGGAAGGTGGGTCTTCCTCTTCCGCCTCTCTCTCTCTTGCCAGCGCACCTTGCTGCTCGTGGCTGCTATGAAAGGCAGCCCTGCCCCGCCATGCTGCATTGGAGCCAACTTAAGTATGGACTGAAACTCCCGAGAAACTGTAAGAATAAACCTTTCCTTCCCTAATTTTGGGTGTCAGGTATTTCATCTCGGCAGCGAACGAAAAAGTAGCTAAGACAAACCCCTTGCTTGGCGCATAGTACACAGAATTGTATGTCATCTTCCTCTACTATCCCATTACACAGTCAAGGAAACTGCAGAGCTTGGAGGGCCTCGAGCAGGAGGGACGTGGCTTATAAGTGGCTCTCCCAGCATTCTAATCATAGAGCAGGTCTGTGATCAGCCTGACAGAGCTGGCGCCACTTGGCCTGCTTTGACCAAGTGGCTTTTCCAAGAAAGAAGCCCAAAGGCCTGGGGCTCAATAACACTCACTGTTCCATAGATTTATTATGAAAAAGAGATAAAACATGCATATCCCTAGAACAGTCCCTGGCACACAGTAACTACTCAAATAATATCTTATTATTTAAAAGTCACCCAGCTTTTTCTTAGTAACATTTTGCGAATCAGACCATCCAAGCCTACCCTTCTCTGGTCTGTCTTAAAGGCAGGTGGTAGCATGACTGTGGGGTCCCTCTTCTGGGCCACACTGTGTTTCCCACAGATGACACAGCAGTGTGTCCCCCTGGGCTTGCTCTTCTGCATGGGGAACTGGCACTCCCTATCAATAGATGGAACTGAGTTCCCCTCCCCCTTGGACTGGGGGCTAGAAGTGATTGGGTGCATCCTGAGCATGGTTAGAAGATGCTAGGCATGGATGAAATGTCCTGGGACCTTCTACCTGGTGAACCCCTGAGCGAGAGCCAGCCATGCCAGCTTGCCACTGATGTCATATTGAATTCTCCAGGCAGCCCATCCCTTTGTCCCATGTGGAGCAGAAGAACCATTTGGCAGAGCTCTGACTGAGTCAATGGAAGGCACAGCATCAGCTGAAGCCTGCTCTACGGCCCCAGTGCAGCCACACAGGGTCTGACCTGAACAGAGGGTTTACCTGGTATCAGCAGACAACCTCAGGCAGCCCCCTGCCTGCTGCTCCCCACAGCTGCTGGTAGGGTCAGAGATGGGTGGCTCATTCATCCCAGGGTGGCCTGCTGGGATGGCAGAGACTGGCAGCTCCTGACCTGGGGGAAAGATTGAGGGCTGGATGCCCTCCACACTGGCCACAGTGACTTCTACCACTGCTGCACTTTGCAACTGGAACGTCCCCAAAGGTTATGTTGTGGTAAATAAAGGCTTGATCATCAGCCAGTGATACTGTCAGGAGATGGTGGGACATTTTGGAGTGGGACTGGGGAAAGAAGTTAGGTCAGGCGTGGAAGGGTTCCTTGGAGAGGACTTTGGGGCCCCGCCCTTCCTGTCTCTCACTGCTTCCTGGCTGCCGTTAAGTGATTGGCTCATCCACCATGGCCCCAACCATGATGTACTGTACTAACACAGGCCCAAAGCAACAGGGCCAAGCGTCCGTGGGCTGAAACCTCTGAAATCGTGAGCCAAAATAAGCTGTCCTTCTTTGAAGTTGATTTTCTCAAGTATTCTGTCACAGTGACAGAAAGCTGACTGAAACAACCAGTTAACGTTGTCTTGAATAGCAGACCTGGGCCCCCTTCCCCTACTTCCTGGTGCCACAGAAGGGAGGTGGTGGGCTACCAAGAGGGAAGGTGTCTCCAGGAGAGCCATGGTGTGTGACGTGGAGTGCAGAGGGGGCGCGGGCTGCAGAGGGTTTCTCTTGTGCTTTCCTCTGGCCCACCTGGTGGTGTGGAAGCAATGAGCGGAAGTGGTACCCTCGCAAGACACCCAGGGATTCGCCCCTGATGGGGAAGGTTTTGGATGTGAGGATATGCCCAGTCCAGTATACTGGGTGCTGGCCTCTAACTTCTCCTTTTAATGTTACTGTTTGCCCCCCTAAAAATAGGATCTCGATGTGAAGGATTCCAGGAGGGGCACCCAGGTGCCAGTCTCTGTGTGTGTGTTCATTAGCTCTACATTCATTCATCAGTCAAAGAGCACTAGACACCCGTCCCATGCCAGGCCCTTCTGGGACCTGGGGTGCCAAGATAAACAGGGCTGGGCCAGCAAGCCAAGTGTGTCCATCTCCTTCCAACTCTGGGCTCAGTGGTGCCATGTGGGTACCCTGACACTGTCACGGCATCAGGAAGGGGAGTCCCATGCCACAGACATTGGCAGACACTACGCTTTGGGTTTCCCAGGCCCTCCCTGGAACTGGCTCACAGCGGTCATGGGTCCTTCCTCACCAGTTCCGAGTCTGTCTGTCTGTCTGTGGGGTCTGATCTTGTGTGACCTTCACACACCCAGGTCCTCAGCACTGGGGGTGAGATGCACCAGGCTTACCAGGCAGGGGTTTTCTCTCGCTCGTTCCACTCTGACTGTTCACAAAAGCCCGGTGCTGTCCTCCTGTCTCCGGCAGTGCCAGGTCTGCAGTTTTCCTCTCCTTTCAGGGTTGGCCAAACCGAGGCCTCTGAAGGTCAACGGCCTTGTCAAAGTCTGTCCGTCTGCTGGAACAGAGATGAAAGTCAATCCTGGGTCAGAATTTCTGTGTCCGGACCTCTCACTGTCCCAAAGGCTCCAGAAGCTCAGAGCAGAGAGGGACAACAGAGGTGAGGTGGAGGCAGGATGGCTGCCCAGCACCCTGACCACTAACCAGTACGTCCTCTCCACCCTTTCCCCACCCTGGGGTCCTTTGGCGGCAATCTCTGCCTCTCACAGAGACCCTAGAGTGTGGTCTCCCACTCCCTGGTTTGCACACGGAGTCAGAGGAAGGGGTCTCCCGCACCGTCCCTGACCCCAGGGTCCCTGCTTTGAGCAGCACCTACCGCTCCACTTGGCATTGCCCTTGTACTTTGCACTCTGCTTATCTGCACACAGGGTCAATACCGGCTGTTTAGAGAGATACCATTTTCCCACTGTCTGAGGTTCTGCATTTTGTCCTGTATTTCGGGTCCTGACAGGAGAAGCTGAGGTCGGGGAGGTAGCTCGGACCTGCCAGCAGCTCCTGGGGAAAGAGTGGCTTGCGGTCTGCTGAGACTCTTCCAGACACTTCTGTCTGCTTCATCCATATTCATAAGAATACCCAGCTCTTACTCATATTTAGATCTGCCCTTCCTGAGTGCCAATCCCCTGCTGGGCACCTCCACCCAGGTCTGGGAAGCATGAAAGTGAATCTGCACCACGTGTGGCCAAGTCTGCGGCTGTCTCACCAAAACCTGTTCGCTGCCTCCATCCAGGTGCCCTCTAGGAGCTGTAGCTCTCAGCATGCACTGCAGTTAGATGTGGTCAAGAGGCCACTTTTGGCTAGTGGGGCACAGGCAAAAGAGACGCACACCATTCACCAAGCCTGACTGATACTTATTCTTCCT
Organism: Dasyprocta punctata; assembly: GCA_004363535.1. Classification (NCBI taxonomy): domain Eukaryota; kingdom Metazoa; phylum Chordata; class Mammalia; order Rodentia; family Dasyproctidae; genus Dasyprocta; species Dasyprocta punctata. Next base: position 14,913 of record RJWM01017210.1, on the reverse strand, counting down.
CTGTAGCCTCTTTCTGCCTTCCATCCAGAAGCAGAAGATCTGGTAGACAGAGTCAGGGCCACGCCATCCAAGATGGCAGCCACTGAATGCAGTTAGCTAGCTGAACTGGTGAAAGTAAGTAAAATCAACAACGCAGCTCTTCTGTCACAAATGTAATGTTGGGCAGCCACACGTACTCAGAAATCGCAGAACGGACTATTGGAGGTGCTGCTCCAAGGTCCTTGGAATAACCCCTCAGAAAGAAGATTACCTTAGCTAAGTGAGTCATGGAGCCTTTTGAACTCAGATAAATGTGTTTGCACAGTTGTGCCAATTCACTAATACATCCATTTTGCATGTTAAGTGTGATCGGAGCCCAAGGCTAAGAGACACAACAGCTCACGGTGAATTTGTGGAGCAATCTGCAGTAGCAGAGGTAGGTACCGGGCATTAATTTCAGGGGGGATTCATTGTCCCGTTCACGGGGAACAGAGAGCATCCATGTTGAGCGGTTTTTGCTGTGACTAATACCGACTTCTTGACCTGCAGGAGCTTTCTATTTAGTGGAGGGGACAGACAATGGGTTTTTTGTTTTGTCTTGTTTTGTTTTTTTGGTACTGGGGATTAAACTCACGACCTCGCACCTGCCAGGCACAGACAATGGCTTGACTTAGGATTTTTTTAAACTTTAAAATAGTGCAAAAATGATTCAGATTCAGTGAAAACCATACATAGAAGTTTGAATTGTGATCTTTCCTCAGGGTAGTCATACAGAACAATGCTTCTATTTTCCATGTTCAGGACCATAGTCAATAAATTCCATGAGAGATAAAACAGTGTATTAAAAAATAAACCTCATCTCAGCTGATTTTGTCCAGCAGTCACCAAATGGAAGTGTCTATGTGTATTCAAGGCAGCTTAGGCTGAGCTGTGACATTTGACAGGTCAGGTGTATGAAGTGCACTTTTCACTTACTGGGGCTTTCAGCTTCCCATGGATCTATCTGCAACCCCAATCACAAGTCCAGTGTCATCCGCCACACCTGAGCCCCTGAGTGGCACCCGATGGTCAGACAACAGAGAGCCAGGCCAAGAGGCAGGATGGCAGAGGCATTCCACCTGCTCCTTCCTCTCCTGCGCTTCCTGACCTGATGTCTAGTCTCCTTCCTTCAGGCACCAAGGGCTGCCCCTGTTCTCTTCCTTCTCTCTGGCAGACATGGGAAATAATAGTCCCTGGTCCTCCTTTGGGCCCATGGGCCCCCGCTGTCAGTGCAGGGGATGGGGGTGCTGCAGATTCATTGGAAAGGAGTTGTGCATGAGGCCAATTCACTTCCTTTACTCAGAATGCGTGCCAGGACTGCAAACTGTAATAAGGACCTTTTCTGCCCCTGGGAAAAAGCCCAAATAGCAAGTGGGAAGTAAGCATGAAGCTGGGAAGTGATCAGACTTTCTTAGCCCTTGGGGAAACCCCACTGGCCAAAGAAAGCAACAGAACCAAGAAATGGGTAAGGATAGCTTGGGCTTCTCAGCTAAATAAGCCTTAGAGCCTTTTGAAACCTGAGCAGTTTGAGATGGGACCTGTGACTCATTCACTCTCCCTTTATCAGGAAATTTTCTGAGATGGAGCTCTGATAAACTCATTTGCATGGTAGTGGCAATTCACTAACACACCCATTTGCATGTTAAGTGTGATCAGAGCCCAAGGCTAAGCCGCACAGTTGCTAACAGTGAATTTTCGGAGCAATCATCTGTAGCTGAGGAGGATACTGGGCATTGTTTTCAGGATGAGGAGCTTTATTGTCTCATACATGGGGGACACAGAGAAGGGGTGCAGAGCATTCTGGGCTCTCAGCCAGCCCACTGATCAGTGGTAAAAGAGACAGAAGGGGCAGATCCCAAAGAGGAAGTGGAATGAGCCGGAAACTGACTCAAAGTGCCTATCCCTAAAGAAGCCGCCAGGGCAGTTTGATGGAGACAAGTGGTCCTCACATCAGTCAGCGGTTTCAGACCAGGGTGGGCCCAGGTCTCCTGGGACCCAGTGCCGTGAAGGGCACACCAAGCCCCTCACATGTGGAGTGAGGCTCAAGATCTGGGGTCCTGGGGTTCTGGGATGTGAGGAGAGAAGGACACAGGAGGTAGGAGGCGGAACCCAGGTTCCTGGTGACCTTGCACAGCTAGCTGCCACCAGAGACCCAAGCTCCCATCCACAAAAACAGGATTTTTTTTTTTTTATTGGTTTGGTTTTGTATATTTTTAGCTCCTGTACCAGGTTGGGTCACAGGAGAAAACAGATGGTGACACTCTCAAGGTAGAAATTTGAAAGTTTAATAAAGGGACCATTTACAAAGGTAAGGCCTACGGGCAAGACACCAAGGAGGCTGAGTCCCACCTCTAGACCTAGAGAGATGAGGAAGCAGGGGATAGATTTCAGCAAGGGGGCTGAGGGAAGGGGTCTTCTGAGGGGCAGGAAACTCAGGCCAATACATGGTGGCCGCTTGTCTGTCCTCCCAGGGCACCCATGGGCTGAGAGCCCCTGCCCTGGGCCTGTTGATACGAGCCATCCTGGCTCTGGGGCACAGGGCAGGTGTGGAGGGAGGGAAAGGCCTAGAAGATTCAACATGCTCTGCTAGGTCCTCCACAGATGTCATTATTCCATCCCCAAACCAGCCTGAGCACTGCACAGAAGCCACCGAATTTTGAGGTACTAAGCCCTGTAGAGACTTCCTAACAGTCTTGCCACAAACAACTGAGACGTTCAGGAGCTCAACAGACTCCAAGTTCCTCAAAGGGCAGACTGTTCAAAGCCTCCACATCCCTCACTCTGGGTTTCAGGGTCAAAAAACGGGAACCAGAGTCCTTGATTTTTTCACCCCGCGTTCTCCCAGCAGATTGATCCTAACAACAACACACAAGCAAAGACTGGCCAGGACAGAATCAAAGCATGGGCAGGGTTTGGAAGTTGCAGTCCAAACCAGTAAAAGGGACCATCCTGAGCAGTGCCTGGGCAGAGGCCCGCTGGCCGCTAAGCGAAGCAGGATCTCATCAGCTTTCAAGGAAGCTGGGCCCGATGTAGCTTGGGAGGCCTGGAGCTCTAGGGAGCTGGCCTGCAGGAGCCAGTGTGGTGGTGCAGGAAGCCCCGAAAGGGGTGTTGTCTGGTGCGCCAGCGTCAGAAGGGTGCCTGCAGGGCACACAGAGAAACCAGGGTAACCTGGGCGGCAGTCTGGGCTCTCTAGTAATCAGACCAGGAGTCCTCTTTCCCAGCTCTCACATCTGAGGATGACCAGACAAAGGCTTGAAAGCCGACGCCCGATTTCCTATGCTACCCCCAGTAACAAACAACTTCTCAGGTCCTCTGCTTCTCTCTTAGAGAATGGGGATGGTAATCTGCCTCCCTGTCTAACCGAGTTCATGTGTAACAGGCTCCAGGGACCCAGATGCACACCTCGCGGCCTCGGCATATTGCAGAATTACCATTAGCACTGGGCCCTGTGCCAGCCCTGTAACCCCAGCACCTCATTCCAGCTTCCAGCGACTTTACACCTGCCTGACTCTAAAGCCTGCGCTCAAAGCCCCTAGCCTAGCTCCTCCCTACCAGGGACCTACGCCACACCCAGACCTGTCATTCACTCTCCCATTTCCTAGCCTGGTCTTTGCTGTAAAGATGGTTGGCTGTCTTTTCTCATGAGACAATCTGGTGCAGTGGAAGGAATCACCATTTTCTCACCTGCTACACTGACTCATGGTGAAAAGAATCCGATCGGCCCTGGTTAATGTGTTGAATGCTGAGCTGCTCTCCATAAAGGTCAATTTTCTTTTCTTCCCTGAATCTCAGGGCTCTCCATAAAGGTCAATTTTCTTTTCTTCCCTGAATCTCAGGGCGTGTGCCCCCCTCAATCAAATTCCTGTCCTCCTGTCCTCCAGGACCCTGCCCTCAGTTACTGAATCAGGTTGCCTGGGGCATAGCCTTGCAATCTAGGTTTTATCCAAACACCTATGTGACCATGGGGACAGCTAGAGCTGGGCCATTGGGCTGGCAGGCCAGTGTTACCCCCAGGGACTGGAGGTCCTGCAAGAGTTAAAAGAAAACCGTGTAAGTCTTCAGTGTCTGGGACGGGGTCGGAGCTCTGTCTACACATTGCCCCTTGGATCTCCCAGTGGGGCCAAAAAGAAAAAGGTGGGCGCTGCAGCGCAGGTGCCCTGGCTGGCTGGCAGAGGAGGGGTTAACGATGACTGCGCCCACTGAACAATAAGTGGCCAGTGGTGGAAACGCTGAACTGTGATGACGGGGCTGACAGGGGCTATTTGCGGCGCCCAACCACATGGAGTAATAGGATTGGAGCTGAGGCGAGCGTGACCGGAGCTGATGTTCTCAGCTACCGAGGCAACGCGGCCAGTTGGCCGCGCCAAATAAAACACTCCTCGGCTCCCTTCCCCCTCCGTGGGTTTTATCTTGACCTTCGTGCAAACCACCCTTGCCAGCAGCAAGAAAAAGATTGCTTTTGATTTCCTAACTGTGGTGCATTTCAGTCTCAGAGCTCTGACACTATCCCTTTGACTTCAGCTTGATGGCCAATCTACTTTTGGGAAGCTGAGGCAGGAAGGGACAAGCAAGTTGGCACAAGGGTAGCCTAGGTGGGTGGGTGGGGGTGTCTAAGGCCTATCAGTCTCAGGTTCCCACCTCTTCTCCTTCCTGATCTTCTCGAAAGGGGGTGGGGTCAGTGCGTGGACCTGAGAAGCGCAGGAGCCCAGCCCTCCTCTCTGTCACACCTCTGTCCTTGTAGGCTCTATCCTTCTACTCATCAGAAATCCATGCTTGGGAGAGAATCCCTTTCTGTCCCTTCTTCCCAGGGACAGTGTCCATCGGCCTCCACACTGCTGTTCTCATGGAGGCTTGCTGGAAAGGGGAAGCCTCGGCAAGCTCCTGCTGTCAGGGTCAGTGCCATCTAGCTGGGCCTTAGGCCTGCCCAAGAGGCACCTGGCCATGCACTGCGTACAGTGGTAAGGGCCCTCTGACCGTCCTTCCGGATGCTAGGAGATCCTCAGGCTGGGTGGGAGCCATCCTTACACACTCCGTGTTCTACCTTGTGCCCTCACCAGGATCCCCAACCCCACCAGGCAAATTCACCTGTGTATGCATGTGGAACGTAAGAATGTGCCTACCTTTTGTTTTGTTTTGTTTTCTTCCTGTCCTTGACATTTCTGCTAGTCTGCCAGGGGCCTTCAGTACCTGGGGAAAGATTAGGGTTGTGAGCAGACACAAAGAGAAAGTGAATCGGGAGCCAGGTTAGGGGTTTCAATCTCATAGCAAAAGGTTGTTTCTTTATTTGCTCTTGCAAGGCCTGGGTTGCAACCCAGGCTTCACAAGTGCTATGCAAGTTCTTTACCAATGATCTCTGCCCCAACGCTGGGCTTCCCAGGGGGAGAATAGGTTTCCTACGTTTGGCGTGCTACTCTTTATAAATCAAGTGCAGTTCCCCGAGGTGCAAGCGTGGGATGACTCTAAGCTGGTCTATGGTAGAGAGGACCCAGAATGTGATAAGATGAGAGAGTTGGAGCTACCCAGAGGGCCATCCAGGAGGATAAGACATGGCTGAGGATGCTGCTGGGCTCCACAGAACCCAGGGCCATTGGTGCCAGGATGGACTCCAGAAGGTGAAAACAACCTCAGAGGTAAAAGGGAATGCCAAGGTGCCTGACTCTGCTTCCGGAGTCAACTTCCAAAATTAGAGTCTGTTCTGAATAGAAATGACAGTGCTGCCGGCTCAGGAAGCACTCGAGGGGCCTGGCAGGCTCTCCAGGGCTCCGAGGTCCCCCTCAGAGTGGAAGGGAGCTGAAAGGGAGCTGGGCACGGCTAGCAGAGAAGCTGGTAATGCCAGAGGGACATCAGGGGTCACAGACGGACCTGGGGGCAGCAGCGCTGAAATGGGCGACCTGGCAGCAGGCCCTGAAACAGTGCCCCTTCCTGGCTTAGGTGCGGTTGCACAAATCCCAAGGCCTGAACAGCGTTCTTAGCAGGACGCGTTGCAAGCATGACGATTCAAAGGCAGCGTCCCAGGTTGGTGGTCTCCGCCGCAGCCTGGCACTTGGGGAGAGAGGAGGGGCGCCCTCTCCAGCCAGCACAGAGACTGCCACCTGACTGCTCGACCTTCCCACAGTCAGGTACTTAGCTAGAAGACAGCATGAACCTGAACTACGATGTTTCCCACTTGCCCAGCAAGGTGAGGTCAGGTGGGGTGTTAGTGTGTGCGAGCCTCAAACTGGGGATTGTGTACCCTGGGAGCTCCTGCTCAGGCTTGGAAGGGCCAAAAGCAGACCTCGCAGGCCCTCGGGGTGCAGGCAGGCTGTGTGGTCATCTTGGCGCTCTAACTGGGCCCAAATTTACCCCAAAGGGGCAGGTTTGCAGAGCAAATGAAGAGTGCAAACAGGATTGCAAGGGGATTGTTTAAACGCTTTGGTCAAACAAAGTTCCTCAGCCCCCCGGGGCTCCCCGGGAAGCACCTATTGACAGGCAAACAAGGGACGTGCTAATTTAGCCATTCACCGAGGCCGGGTCCCCTGGGGTCCCCTCCCCTCCCCCGCCTTCTCCGGCGGTCACCAGTTAACCTTGATAGCACTGCGGCGAGGAGCGATCTGCGCCCCAGGGCACCCCCACCGTCCTCCTTGCGGGGAGGGCGAATTAATGAGGTGCTCATGTGACCCACCCGCCTCTTGTTTAATATGCGGCAGAGGTCAGAGTCGCAGAAGAGCAGCCCAGTGTCGTCCGGACTCGTCCAGAGAGGGAAGAAACGGCTGATCCGGGCTTTTATGTTTCTATTAATACCGAGCACAAACGCACTGTGACTCAGCCTCGTCCCGCGCGGGTGCACAGGCGACCGCGTGCTCCCTCCCTCCCTCCGGCGGCCCGGGGACCACAGAGGCACTACCAGACTGCAGGCTCCCCAGGCATTTTAGTAAGCATCCTGGTCAGGCTACTGCTGAATCCTGGAGTTTAGGAACCACCAGGCGCGTTAGCTTGAACATCAGTTTTTTTGGTGAACTCAGAGAAAGAAGAGCTACCGAATGGGTAAAAGAAGGCAGGGCCAGCCTACCGGTCTTGCTAAGTGGAGTCTGGGACCTTCTCCAACCTTTACCAGCTGTGTGACTTCCGGCCAAGCCCCATCTCTCCTTTCCTCCCTCGGGGAGTGGGTTTCAGGGAGGGCTTAACATCATAATCCACTTCAGAATCTCACTGAGTGCCTAGCGCCAGAGTGGGCTAGGAGGTGTACAAGCAAACAGCTCAGTGGAAGTGTAATTCACATACAATAGAGTGCACCCTTTGCAGTGTACAACTGAGCAGTTGCAATATATCTTTATGACATGCAGTTTTATTAGTCATAGTAGCATTGGTATTAATTCCCTTCTTTCTGTCTCCAAGTGGTCCTAGGTGTGACCCACAGGAGCCAGGGCCCTTCCTCCCCAGCGTTTGAACACTTTTTGAGCAGGGAAGCTGGTTGACTTCCGGTGCTGGACCTCTCCATCTGGCTTGGCCTTGTTTTTAGGAACCCAGCTCCCTGACCCTGCACTACATTGGTGGGCCTCTAACAGAAAAATCGGGCACAGCAGGAGCCTCAGCGGGTCGCCAGGCCAGAGCAAGTGTCTGCACCCATCCTGGAGGAGTTCGGAGGGCTCTTGGGTTAAATGGAAGGTGGCAGGGGCAGGAATGTAGAACTCCCTCCACCACCAGCTCTCCAGTCATCTGACCCTCACCCTGACATCAAAGAGGGAGCATGCGGGTCCTGTGCCTTCACTGTGGCTTCTGCCTGTGACGTCTTGGCTGTGGAGGTGGGTCCCTTGTGGACTGTGTGTGTGCGAGTGTCTGGATGTGTAAGACACTTGGGTCTCTGAGAGTGATTTACAGTGTTCAGTCACGTGCCGAATGTGTAAGCTTAGGCATGCAGGCACACAGGGAATGCACGTAAGAGAAATCCGCTTATAGAAACTCTTCAAAGATGCCAGGTAACTACAATTGTAAGATCAGTGTTCGGGAATGCAAATTGCCAAGGGGACCCAGCTGTGTCAAGGGAACTGGCAGCTCCCGTCTCCCACTCCTCATGAATATTAATAAACCTATTAAGTGCTGACTGGGTACCATCCTGATCAGGGCTTTGTGTCACTATCTCATTTAATCTTAGCAACAAATTTAGGATGCTTTATTATCCCCATTTTATAGATGAAGCATCCAAAGCTCAGAGGTTAAAGATTTGAAGGAGCAGAACCAGATCTGACTGGTTCCAGAACTTTTGCTTTGTGTTGTTCCCCAGCACCTGGCTACGGTGGTTGGAAACACACACAGAGACTGAACGCACTGTACGTTTTGTCACAGGCCCAGTCTCCGTGGGTTGCTGTTTTCTTCTGTGAAGACACTAAGCGTGTGCTCTTTGCTGGGGGCTCCTCTCACCGAAGGAGGACCAGGGCCGGTCTTGAGCGCCAGTACTCACCTTGGAAAATATGCCTGGAAGGATGGACAGGCAGCTGGGGGTCTGGTGGAGCATTCTGTGAGTGGGCAGTGCCCTTCCACCCGTGAGACAAGCGAGGTCCCTGCTTTGAGGTTGCTCAACTTGGCCCTGAATCCACCTGTGGGGGCCACAGCAGGTAGCCTCCCCTTGCGCACCTACTGTCCGTCCTTGAGAGACCTCACCGGGCCCTGTCATATGCCTTCCATGCAGACCAGAGCAGCACAGGAGAAAGAAAGAGGATTCCCAAGAGAAGGAAACAGCTGTGCTTTGCACAGTTGACCCACTGGACCAGGTCAAGCCCCTATGCCTCCTCCTGCCCTCCTGGCCAGGCTAATTAGCCCTGGAGATGGTGGTGGCGACCAGCCAGCTGCCAGAGCCCCTTTGGAGGGCAGTGGGTCCACACTGGTGTGCCTCAGGGTGTGGTGGGCTTGGTACTCAGGCCTGGTCAAAAAGGGCCAGGTCAACATGGACCAAAGCAGGGGTAGGGGACTCTTCGCAGGTCTCTTCAAAGATGCCTGAGTGCCTGGGAGCGGGTGGGTTTCTGATAGCTTTAGGAGCTTTTGTCGCCTCTCTGTGTTCTGCAGCAGGACTTGGGGATGGGGAGGGGCTGCAGGTCTCTCTTTTAAAAGGAGACAGGAGAGGCACCCGCCATGGCTAGCATGCTACCATGTGACCCTGGGTCGGTGAACTCAGCCTCATCCCCTTGAGTCTTTAAAAGGTAACTAAATTGGAATGAGGACGTTAGAGTGGGCCCTGATCCTCTATGATTCGAGTCTTCCCAAGAAGAGAAAGTCTGGATCCCAGCACACTGGGAAGCCGAGGATTATAAGTTCATGCCCAGCTGGGGCAACTTAATGACTTAGCAGGACCCTGTCTCAAAATACACGAATAGTCCCTCCAGTGTGAAGGTCTTTTTCAATACCCAGTACCCCAAAGTGGGGGGGTGGGGAGAGACAGAGAGAGACAATTTGGACACAGACACACCATAAGGAAGGCTGCATGAAGATGTGTACAAGAAGAAGGTACCACGTAGGAACCAAGGAGAGAGGCCCTGGGCAGAGCTTCCCTTCGTGGATCTCAGGGGAAACCCACTCTCCTGACATTCTGATCTTAGGTTTCTTGCCTCCAGAACTGTGGGACCATAAATTTCTGTTGTTTAAACTGGGCATAGTAGCTTATGTCTAGTGCTGGCTTTCAGGAGGCTGAGGTGGGAAGATCACTTGAGCCTACTAGTCCAAGCCCAGCCTGGGAAACATAGTGAGACTCCATCTAAAAGGCCCCCTTTCTGTTGTCTTTGCTGTCCAGTCTGTCTCACTTTGTTATAGCAGCCTGAGCTGACTTATATATGTGGTTAAAAAAAAAATACATGAATTGGAGTGTTTTCAAGTGCAAATAACATGGTATCTGATGAACAGTGACTTACTAAAGTCATAGGACACTTAATTCTGTCATGGCAAGGAGTGAGGAGACAGATAATTCTATGGTGCCCTTGAGGACCTCAACTCACCCCAAGTCTGCACTCTGCTTTCTGAATTGGGACTTTGGTCTCTGAGCTTCTGCAAATGGGGGGTCAGAAGAGCCTCCCCAGAGACCTGCAGGTGGAGAAGGAGCCAGCCCTGGCTGTCCTTGCTGCGGGGCCAGGAGTCAGGTCCCCCTTGGGCTGGGCTTGGATGACTGTTGGCCACCTGGTCCAGTGTCTGCCTCTAGGCAGAGCCAGGCGTCCATCCAGCATAGACAGCTCATTACATTTGACTATTTTTCATTCCTGGCAGCATCATTAAAAGGATATGCAAATTATAAAATCAACTGAATTTGTTGCACAGAACAAAGAACGACATTTAATCAGCACAATAAATACTTACATGTGGCCATTTGCTGCATAAAATGACAGCTAATGAACAATTAGAAGGAAAAGTTCGAAGGGCAGAGAAATAGACAAAAGAACAGGGAGAGACCATGGCTGCGATGAAGTGAATGAAGAGCCAGAGATCAGAGGCCTGAGGCTGCTCATTCATTCGTTCAATAGCTACTTATTGATAGCTCACTAGGTTCCAGATATTAGACACTGAAAACAGATGGATCAGAACAGATACTGTTTTTGTCTTACGAGAATTACACAGCCCTGGGAGGAAGAAGTTGTTATGGGATATATTTAGAGCCCCCCACCCCAACTCTCTTGCCCTCATAGGTGGGCCTTTTAGGAGCAATTAGATCATAGCTATGTGATACTGGATCTTGGCTGTGTGGTAATGAATCGGTCCGCTGACTGGTTTTACACAGTCCTGGGTGTGGCTGATGGATTTATTGAAGAGAGACAACCCACCCTGGGTGTGGGTGGCATCAACCAATAGGCTCGTAGCCTGGATGGAATAAAAAGGGAAAGAAGAAGCAAGGCTTACTGCCTCCTACCTGGAATGCCATGAACTCTTGTCCCTCTGTCACGCCACCCTGCTGTGGAACCTGCCAACTACAGGCTGTGAGCTAAAATAAACCCTTCCTCCTTCAACTTGTAGGAGTTGGGTATTTTATCCCAGCAATGAGAAAGTTCCTAAGAAGTCATTCAGCAAGCAACCCCATGAATACCTATGTAATTACAGGTGGTAGCATGTGCTATGGAGAGGGCACAGTGTTAGTCAACTTTCTGCTGCTATAAAAAGTAACCAAGTTAACCAACTTATAAAAGAAAATGTTTATGCTGGTTCCTAAATTCGGAGGTTCCAGTCCATGATCAGTTGGCCTGCTGCTTAGGACTTGTGGTGAGGTAGCACGTCATGGTGGGAGCCAGGGACCAACGAGAGTGCGAAGTGACTTGGGTCCTGCACTCCCTTTTGAAAGTGCACCCTCCCCCCGCAGTGATAAAGTCCTACTCTTAAAGTTTCCACCACTTCCTGATAGTTCCACCATGGAGGCCAAGCTTTGAGGGACATTCCAGATCAAATTATAGCATGCGAAGAGGGCTCTGCCTGGTCAGGAGGAAGAGAAAGCCTTCTGTAAGGAAGGGTGAGATCACTGGGATGCACACGCATCAGTAGGACAGAGGTTGGGATGGAGGGAGGTATGATCTTCATGGGAGCAGCCTATGCAAAGGTCCTGAGGCAGGGGCCTCAGGGTGCTGAATGAGACCATAGAGATGGAGTACACAATGGAAGAGCAAAACTAGAGAGAGGTGACCACAGCCAGAGCAAGCAGGGTCTTACTGGGTTATGCTAGGAAGCTTGGGTCTGTGTGCTGTTATAGCTGTAGCATCCATGTTTTAAGATTATTCTGGCATCTGGGGAGAAAATGGGTACAGGGACCAGATGGAGGCCAGAGGGCTAATTATGAGGTCTTTGAGACTGATCAGGCAAGACACCATGGTGGCTTGGACTAGGGCATGTGGGGGGAGACAACTTGAGCGGGTCCCCTTGAACGCAGAACAATTGCTGCAATTTTGATTATATCGAGACTTATTTCCTTATGTTGATGTATACAGAGCTGACTATGGTATTTCCTTCTCTCTTCAATTGGCTCTAAGCATTGCAAATAAGGCTAGCTGAGGTACTGATGTGTAATCTCTAAAGTCATTTGACAGTGTCCTGTTGCCTCTGGTAGTGATCTCTGTAAAATATATAGGCACAGCGGGATGGCAAAGCCAGGGAGCTCCAGGAATGTCAACTGGGTATGAGCCTCAAGAAAGAGGCTATGAGTCCCCAGGGGATAAAAGTTTACATATCAGAAGCAGGTACTTGTATGTAGTCTTTAAAACCATCAGACAGTGTCCTGTTTCCTCCCAAAGTGACCTTTGTAAGATGTATAAAACACAGCGGGATGGCAGAGCCAGTGGGCTCTAGGAATGTCGACTGGGGATGAGCCTCGAGAAAGAGGCTATGAGTGCCCAGGGCATAAAGTTTGCATATCAGAAACTGAAGCAGCAGCCTCCTAAAACAATTCAGTTGATATCTTGATTGGGTTATGCAAATTGATCCCCCTGCATATCTTTATCTCTGCATTTTGCAGGGATACCTTTCTGACTACCTTGCTAAGCCAGTTCAAGTTACTCACGTAGTTCCCGCCATCCTCACTGTCACTCATCCTCAAGCCACCGCCTTGCTTCACCAGTTAATAAATTCTGGGAGAGGCCTAGGATCAAGGCCTTTGTCTGCATGACCTCACGAGGATTGGACTCAAGACCCCTTGGCTGCCCTTAACCTTGAATATGTCTCGGAATCTTTATTCTCGTCGTGGGTTGCATTGGAGGTGGTAGATTGGAATTAACTTATCGGGATTCCAACAATGTCTCAGTGGAATTATAAATATAATTTCTTGGATTGTGAGGAAGACAGGAGAAAGGATTACAGTACTTGGATTATCGTACTCATTATTTTGGATTATAATAAGGGCAGTTTTCTCAGACTTGGCACTGGACACCCTGGATACTTCTTTGTTGTAAGGGTCACTTAGCATTGTAGGGTGCTTACGACATCCACGTTCTCTACTCACTGGACCCCACTAGAATTCCCCAAAATTGTGAAAACTAAAAACAGCTTCAAATGTTACCAAATGTCTCCTGGGGGAGGGGTGACATCAGCCCCTGTGGAGACCATGGACTGGGAGGGCGATGGTGGTGTGGAGGGAAGGATGAGGGGTGGGTGCCTAGGACTTGGCAATGCAACCTGAGGAGTACTGGAGAAGTGCCAAGGGTGGGCCTGGTGCCACCCACTGACATGAAGAGCAGGGGAGCAGAGCCCAGTGTGGAGGGCACAGAAGTGGAGCACCGCTGTGTTCTGCTGTGAGCTGGTGATGAACAGAGATGCCATTTTCTCTTCCTTGGTCTCAGTCTTCTCACCCTTATAAGACAATGCCCTTGATGGAAGACAGCAGATATATAAAGATGCACACTCCTTCCTGCACCTGGGGCAGACATAACTAATGGATTATGGTTTGCGGAACCTGGTTATCTACCCCAAGAGACGAATACCGGTAGCAGCATGATGTAGAAGAAGAGAAAATGTATTTGCCATTCCTAGACTTGAAATGCTTTGCAATCTCTTCTAACTTGCCACAGTGCTGACATTTTCTTCATGAGGATCAAAGTATGTCTGGGGAATGCTTGCAGCTATGATGGGGGGGGGCCACAAGACACGCCACCCTACAGGTCAAATTCTTCTTGTACTGTGGGAGTCAGCGTTCCATCACCGTGACAAAATACCTGGGAGTAACAACTTAAAGGAGGAAAGATTCATTTCAGTTCATGGCTTCCGAGGTTTCAGTCCATGGCCAGCTGACTCCATTGCTTTAGGTCTGTGGTGAAGCAGAAATATCATGGCAGAATAGCACAGTGAAGGAAAACCGCTCACCTCCTGGGGGCTAGAAAGAAGAGAGAGGAAACAGCTTGAGAGAAAGGGACAAAATATACCCTTCAAAGGCACGCTCCCAGCGACCTACTTCATCCTATTAGGCCCCCTCTCCTAATAAGTCTTATCAGCTATGAAGTCATCAGTGGATTAAACCTGTATGAAGTTAGAGCCCTCATGATCGACTCTCTTCACAAAAATCCATCAGCTGGCAACCAAGCCTTCAGCGCCGTGAGCCTTTGTGGGGACACTTAGGGCTCCAACTATAACATACACTGTCCACCCCTGGAGAGAGTGCTCCCTTTATGCCAGTTGTTGCAAAGACTCAAGAGGCTTGGAAGTTGCCCCTGGCAGAGTCCAGAGGCTGAGCAATGATCCTGCCCCTCAGAGTCTTCGCTGCTATCTTTCGTCTTTTGCTAGCTCTGTCCCTGAGATTGTCTGTCTGCCTCAGTCTCCATATGACTCAAATCCTCCTCCACCTCATCTATGCACTTAGATCCTTCCCAGTCGGCTTCTAATGTGGCATGGAATTAGCAGCTTCCCTAATCCACAGTCTCACACTGCATGGTTTCAGGTTCCCACAGTCAACTACAACCTGAAAATATTACTTGACTTTATTATGAGAGAGCATATTCACATAGCATCTATTACAATCTGTCATTATAATTGTTCTATTTCATTGTCAGCCCATTTTGTTAATCTCTTCCTGTGACTAATTTATAAGCTGAGTTTTATCTTAAGTAGGAACAAACAGTGTATTTAGAGTTTGGTGAGACCCATTGTTTCAGGCATCCACTTGGGGGCTTGGGACACATTCCCCATGGAAGAAAGGTGACTACTGTGGATATTTTATTGATTTTTTTCACTTTCATTCAAAAGCACTTTATGTTTCCTGTTAATGCTTTTAAAACGCAGATGCGTGAAATGTGAATTTTAAAATATTTGTCTTCCTTCCAATTCGAATGATGTAGCAAATCCTCTATTAGAATAATCCTGTACTCCTGTAGTGGATTGAATTGTGTGTGTATGTGTGTCCCAAAAATATGTTCAAGTCCTAAACCCCAAACTTATGCATGTGACTTTATTTGGAAGTAAGGTCTTTGCATA
>RJWM01017209.1:0-43611 GCA_004363535.1 Dasyprocta punctata | reverse complement strand
GTGGTGTCTGTAGGAAAGGCAAACAGGGGGAGTAGCTTTTGGGGTGGCCATTTAAGATGATTTCTTCAGGCTCTTGGGTGCCGCGCCTGTCTCTGGTTGTGTAGTAGCTGATCCTACAATGATGGGGCAGAGGCACTTTGTCTCCTGAAATGGAAAAGCCAAATGAAAGAGGTGGTTTGGATGGTGCTCTGGATTGGTTGGTCTGCTAATGAAAAGCATACTGTCAGGAAATAGTTTCCTGTCTCTAGAAATTTGCTAGCCTTTAGCAGGCACTTTTTCTTGGTCAAGGCTCCAGATACCCAAATATCAAAATACATATGAGATCAGAGGTATGAATTCATAAATGGCATCTATCATGAATGTGACATGGGACGCATAGAAAGGAAAATAAAAAGTGACTCGCTAACTCAGATACTTGTGCTGAAATTTTTTTTTTTTTTTTTTTTTTTGTGGCACCAGGGATCAAACTCAACTTCGTGCCTGCCAGGCAGGTGCTTAAACCACTGAGCCAAACTCCCAACCCTAGTTTTTTGAGACAGGGTCACACTATGTAGCTCAGGCCGGCCTTGCACTCAAGCCAGCCTCGAACTCACAATGCGCCTCCAACCTCAGCCTCATGAGTGTTGGGATTAAAGGCGTGTGCCACCACACCCGGATCTTACTGAAAATTCTAAAAAATGCATCCAAAGAAAAGTTGGAAAATAGTCTTTTTTGTGTGTATTTTTTGTGTCCTCCAGTTATAAGGACTATGGCCAGAGGGATCTTAGACAAAGGAATTACCAGTTCCTCCCTAGCCCATTCAGCTGCCCAAACTGTTCTTATGTGATATTTTAGCACAGACATATGATTGTAGATGGAAGAAATAAAAGTATTTATCCATTATACATATAATGAAATTACAGCTGTTGCTACACCTCAATTTGGAATCTGATAGATGTTTCCAAAAGAGTTAAGTGGTAGTTCAACTAATCAGTAGAACTTCTGCCAAGTTGCTAGGTATTTTAATTAAAATGGTTGAAATGAGAGGTGGTGATTGTCAGGCCTAACAAAATGAGATTCTTTACTGACTTTAATTAAGGTGCAAAGGAAGTATTGTTTTAACTCCTTAAAATTTGTTGGGCATAGTGTTTATGCCTTTAATCCAATTTCAACAGCACTAAGCCAAAAATTTTCATCTATTGCAACAAAACACATTTAACTTACTGTGATTTTAGATTTGAGTCTAGGATATAGAAATCCTTAATCACTCTGGGTATGAAATTGTTTTATCTATTTACCTAAAATCATATAAAAATATAGATCAACAGTCTGCTCTTCAAACATGTTTGAGAATGTCTTTTACAGATAAAATAATGCAAGCTGTGTAAGGATAGGAGCCACATTTGTCCACCATAGCACATCACTTGGTACAAAGTAAGGTCTTGGTAAGCATCTAATGAGTGCACGAATGGGCATACGCAAGGTACATTACAATGGAAGCATTTAGCTACGAAGTGAACAATGCCATCTTCTTATGCTTTGTGCACTGCAATACCTCTGAAGAGTTTTCTTTTGCAGTTTTGCTTCTGGCAATAATATCTCATAATTTTATTATATGATTTTATTAATGGCAAAATGGAGCACATAAGAATTACAGAATGAGTTACATTCCTCTTGACTTGTAATTGCAAGTAAGTCCAACCTTGTCACGTGAGTGTGACTTAGATAGCAGCCAGTTACACAGCAGTAGCACTCTCAAAACTTTCAGGTTAGTCATGCTTAACCATACAAGCACATATTGGACATAGGTGGGCACATTTCTTGGATGAAAAGAATACATCAATAAAAAGTTTAGGGTGTACTTAGATCAATGCAGTTAGTTAATGGTCCACTTAGGACTAGAATCCCTGGATAAGCTTTACCTTGGGAAGCACACTGCACTATAAGCAACACAGAACACAGTGTGGTTTTGTTTTGTTTTGTTTTCCTACCTGGTGATGTTCTGAATCTCTGATAAGGACCAGGGCATCTGTTGTCTTTAGCAGAAGTTACAGTGTTACTATGTTTCACAAAACGTGATTAAAACTGCAGGGATGAATTTACACTTAATATGAATTTTGGTGTCCCCATTTAGATTATTCAGAAGGTCACAAAACAGGAAACAAGTTTGTGTTTGAGAAGAAACATCCAATAGTACTCTCCATTCTATTATTTTGATGATAGTCTACAAAACCCCAGGTATTGAGAGATTCTGTGAAGAAAGTTTTGTAATCAAGCACATTTAGGAAATGCTCCCTGTTTTATCTGTCTCCTAGAGAGTCACAGTGAAGAGAGCTGAGGAAAAGAAACCTTTAACTCAGAATTTCTTATACTTGTTTGATCACATGCATTTCCATTATTGAATGAGTTAGTCTTTTATGGAACTTGGCCTCTAAAGAATGAAGCTCATAATATACATCATAGTGAAAAATGGTGAACGTTTTGTGCATATGATACTGTTCTTCTCCAGAATTATTTTATTTATGAGATACCAAGATAAGAATTTGAATAAATGTCTGTCATTCTTGAAATATAATGCCATCTTACTCTACAAAAAGAATGTGACTTTATAATAGCTATTAGTATACAGTATTAACATATGATTTTCATTAATGAAGTATCACCAGGATAGTGATTTTTAAATTTTATTTTAATAATTACCACCAACTTGACTTAACTAGTTTTGTTTCTGGGATCTTCAGTCTTACTAAAAATACCAATTTTCACTCTCACCTTTCTTTTTTTTTCTTTTAAAATTTATTATTTTTATTTACATATAATATCTGTACCTATTTATGAGATATAAGATGATGGCTTTTTTTAAAAAATTTTTTTAACAGAAAAAAAGTAAGAGATTAAAGTAAAACAGAACTTCACAACAGGCCAATAGGAGAATAACAATAACCAACAAGTTGCATATTGTTACATTCACAGTAGTTGTTTAGAGTATAAGATATAGACATGAAACACTGTCCAGAAAATTATTAGCACAAAACTTTCCCCTCAATGAATCAAGAGAAATCATTTATATGACTATCTTTTTTTTGTTATGACTGCTATATTATTTTCAAAAGAACATTTCACATTAAAAATGAAATCTGAATCTCTCAACTTTCTTAACCCAAGAGTATTTTTCTGAAGACCTGATACTTATACAATGTTTACCTAGCAGAAACTTCATTTATATTTTTGTTAAGTATACATGTAAAAAAGTGACATTCATACTAAGACAATGAACTCTGGTATCTTCTACTTTGTTCTCTCTTCTTCACACACAGGACGTATTGAGCAGAAGCATTCATTTTTGTTGAGTACCTTCTCCAGTGAAATTGGGGAAAAAAAAAACCCTTATTGAGTTTTTAAATCCAAATCTAAAGTTCTTGGCTTTAAATAGAAATTTAAAAAGAATTATTCTCACCAGACGTGTGTGATACATGTACTGAGCCTTTCTTTAGACTTTTCACAATGTCTAAATGTGGTTCTATAATATCTAGAATTTCACTTATGATAAAACTATGTCTAATATGTTTTTTAAAATGCATAAGAATATTTAAGATTGTCTTCCATATAATGAGTCTGTTTCTCATACAATGAGAATCAATAATCTTATTGTGGTCTGACAGTTAGTATCAGTTAACTTGGCCAGCTATAATTTTATCCAAATTTGTTTAAAAATAATAGATGTAGTTATTCTAGTAAAACTATATTCTGTATGCAAATGGAGAAAGCAATTCTTCACTTAAGGATTAATTTCTCTTTTGGAATAAGTATTAGGATACTTAAGAATGCTAAAAGGGAGTGAATCTATGATGGTCTACAATTTGGGGACACTAAATAAAGGTTCCATGGTCATGCAAGTCTCATGGTAGCCCTGGTCTAGCTGTAATGTGGAGCTGTCTTTACTATAATTAGAATTTCCCTGCTTTCCACTGGGTTGCCCCAGTATACTTATGGTACTTTTCTTTTAAAGGAGAGTGGAATTATTATCTGTGTAACTTCCTCATAAATGATATTTCTCTTTATTTATGTTATGCCATCACTGAGTGGTAAAAATACAAAAGAAATCTGAAAATGTAACAGAAGGAATAATGTATGAGCGACAGTGCCCCTTAACAAGTAGTAAAGACGCTCATAGGCTGTATAGAAGGATCTGTGTGGATTTTACTATTCTGCCAATGTGAATTAATCCCCAAATTCCAAGAGAAAAGAATGAAGGCTTGCTGGAGATTCTCATTAACACTTGGCACTTTCTTGGAAAGATTTGCAAGAAGAAAGTTAAAGAATTATATTCGACCTCTTCCTCTGGCAGTCCACCTTCCCTCCCCGCCATCTCCCAAACTTATTATTTGCACCTATGTGTTTTAAGATGTATTCACAGCTTCATTCTTCTATGATGAAACTGCTTTTATAGAACTGTGATTTGTCATTCAGACAAGGCTCATTGCCTTCACTTGTTAGGTGCAGATAAGATGAAACAGCCAGAGATATTATTGTTTGTATATTAAAGACTAGAAGGTTCAAAGACACTATTTTTCTTCAAGGTTTAAAAGTTTTGAAGGGTAAAACCTGATTCACACACACCAAAATGGCTATAAAAAATACCTTATGCAATTTACTTCTACATAAATTTTTCTCTATCAAAGTTTGTGCCATGTCTATGAGTGATATTGGACATTGCCTGTTCTGAAGAATGTAAATTTTTAATGAGTTTTGATTCAAAGATAAAATCAATGCTCACTTTACCTTTTTGTTTTCATAATAATGTTCCACTCAGAATTTTATATCTAAGAATTTTCCCATAAAAATGACCAGAAAAATACTAAAGGAAGCCTTTGAAGTCTGTATTAACTTCTTAAAAATGTATCACATGAGTAATTGAAGATTATATCTTAACTGACTTTATTTTACTTAGAAACTACTTTATATATTAAGTTGAGAAAATTATAACAGCAAAGCAAATGATTAAAGATTATTCTTAAGTAAATTCGTTTTTAAAATAGCATGTTACCGGAGCTATCAGTAGAAGTTGCCAGCAAAAAGTAGACAAGGAGCAAGTCTTTTGTTGTATGCACTGGCTAGACAAGGGCCTTTTATTTTATTTTCTGAAAGAACCAGAGAGACAATGTAATTTATTGTCTGGCCAGGATACTTGTAAGAAAGAAAGGTGGAAACTAAGCTGTACTAGACACCAAGCTATGAACTAAGGCAGTCTTGGAAAAGTAAATAATGGGCAACCCACAGATCATGGATTTTCACGACAGTAAAAAAAATGAAATACTCTTCATAAGCCACATTTTATTGCCCTTTACTGTGTTCAAGATGTCTTGCTAGTCAGTAAGAAAGATCTCTGAACTGAGCAGAGTGGCTGCCCTCCTGGAGCTTACCGCCATTACCAACCGCAAATTAAACATTTGCTCAGAATAGAATGATTTACAAATAAATGACTCAGTCAAGTGGCTACAGTTTGCCAGGAGAAAATAAGAAAAGTAAATGTAATCTTCAGTGTATCCCAGACACTAAGCAAATAATTGCAGTGGAGGAAAATCCCACTGGCACAATACTGTGAATTACCAGTATTTGATACCTGGTTTAGAGCAGATGATTCTGAATTTTCATCTTTAGATGTGTCACAAGGAGCTTTGAAATGTTACAATATGCAACACCACCAGGTACTTCACGTTCAGTTAAATTGGCGACTGCAAGAAAAGGATAAAGAGATGTGTGCCTTATCCTTTTGCATTTGGAAGACTGTGGTATTAAAGGTGCATAAAATCTAAGCCTTTTTAAGACTCCTTTAAAAGTATGTAACTTGGCTTGATAAAATTTCATGTTTTATGTATAGTTCTTTACAGCTGAAATGTTGAGTATTATTTATTCTTAGGTTTTAATGTTAAAACTTTGTATCAATCAGAATTTATCAATTCAGATTTCTTATCTTACCACATTTACTTTGCTCATTTAAGGATGTTGCTTACTGAGTAGAAATTGTATGTGGGATATGGTGACACACACAACAGTTATACCAGGATTTGGGAGGCTGAGGCAGGAGGATTGCTGTGAGTTTGAGACATCCTGGCCTACATAGTGAGTTCGAGCCCAACCTGAACTACATAGCAAGACCCTGTCTCAAAAAAAGCAAAACAAAACCAAAAATTGCTACCAATTGTGAAACATCATGGCTATATATCCTTTAAAATTTGATTAATTTTTACCAAGTAACCTATGATAGCCATAGGTTACCTTTGGAACACGCTGTGTGTTATTTCAGCAAGTGTGTGTGGAATTCTCTATGTAAAGCTTTATACTAGGCTCTATATGGTGACTCAAAGAGACCAAGATGTAGTCCCTGCCAAAACCTGGCATGGAAATGAAGGAAATGAATGACACTGGATGTAGACAGAGCTGAGCTGAAAGCCCACGACTCCCTGTAGTACCCTCAGTGGTGCTGTTCATCTGAGTATCACCAAAGCTCACTGAAGATGAGCTTCCAGGACTCAGAAACCATCTTAGAAGGGGTAGTAAGAAGAGTTTGGAAGAAATTAATACAAGAATTGCCAAAGTTCAATGATAATTCAGTATTGACTAGAAAGGCAAATGTGTGGAGCACATGATCTTAGCTTTGAGAACCTCAGACAGAGCTTAGGGCCTGGAGGAGTGATATGGATTTGGTAGTAAGCCATCGCCTCCAACATTAGGATGATGTTTTTAGGATGAAAGTGATGGTGAGAGAGATTTTTGATATGGACCTTATGAAGAAGGCACTGCTTTTTCATTGTTGTTTTGTGAGATTTTTTTTAAAAAAACTTGTTGTTGCTAAGATGACGACAAGAGGTGGCAAAGAGGAGAGAGCTGCAAGCCAGCTGATAGAGTCATGAAATAAAGAATGTTTGAAAATCTGGACTAAAGTGCGTCAGCTCAGAAAGGAGAGAGCTCTCCAGAGATGACAGTGGACTCTCCCGTTTGCAGGAAGCATTGAGGAGGAGAAACGCACCAGCACCTGCGCCTCATCCAGTGGAGAGGGGAGAGGAGGAACGGAGCAGCCTCCCTTCAAGAAGTCTTTGCGCAGCTGGGTTTTTGGGACATGAGAAAATTCAGTGAGGGCAAAGAAACAGAGAGTAATAGAAAAGCTCAAATTATATAAACTTTTGCCTACAACCAAATGAAAGCAATGGCAAGAACACAATGAGTTTCCTGAAATGAAACATACTTTTACTCTGCACGAGAAAACTGACCTTTTTAATTTTTTTTCCTTTTGTTAAAATATTGGTTGCAATCTACTCACTAAAATGATTTCACTCACCACTAATGAAAAGTGTTAGGAAAACACTACAGAAAAGGATTTTTTGTTTAAATATTAAAAATATCTTCAAGGGCCAAGGATAAAACTCAGTGGCACAGCGTCTGCCTGGCAGCACAAAGTCATGAGTTCTAGTGCCGGTACCAAAAATAAAAACAGGTATTCGAATCTTCAAGAATCTTTAATCCAAATGTCTACAGCAACAGAAGCATAGTAATATTTTTCAGTTGAGATTCCTCTTCATTGCATTACTGTTTTAAAAACCTACTCAAAAGGTATTGGGGGAAAATACTTGTGTCTTATGGGAGTATAGGCTGCCCAGATTTGACACAATGTCCTATATAAAACTATACTTAAGGTCTAGTTACTGCTAAAAATGATTCCTCTGGTCTCAAGCCAGAAGAAATAATCCACTTAAACAACTGTTTAGGGATTCCAAAAATGCATCGTATAATTCAATGAAAGGAAAGTAATCTTTTGCATTACAAACTAGATCACTTCTTATGATCCCTTAAAAATCCATTTCAAAAGGACAAAGTAAATTTTCAACATGCAAAAAATGTTAGGTAGTAAATTAAAATATTTCCATTTTTTAATGCACAGACTCTTATTCATAGAAATAATATGTATTACCCTGTCTTATTTTTTCTCAGTACTAAACTTTGTGCCTGAATATGAAAAAAGAAAGGCCTGGGTGAGTCATTAGGAAGAAAGATGTGTCTCTGTGTCAGCTGCAAAATGTTTTATATACAGCTAGTTGAAAGATTTTTTTTTAAATCCTAGGGCATTATTTTTTATGCAAATTGCGCAGCAGTGGTTCTCAGTGGTTTTAGAACCTGAGATATCTTTTTACTCTTAGAACCTTGTTGGAAGCTTCAAATGGATTTGTTTGGTTGGAATGTATCTATTGGCAAGTACTATGGTTTAAACTAAAAAAAAAAATGTTCAAATGTATTACTTCATTTAAATAGAATAATAATGAGTGTATCACATTAAATAACTTCTTTTGTGTGTGTCTTTTTGAGACAGGGTCTCACCAAGCTGTTCAGGCTGGCCTTGAGCTCACTTTTCAGTCCAGGCTGGTCTCAAACTTGCAATGTTCCTCCTACCTCAGCCTCCTGAGTGCTGGGATTACAGGTGTGAGCTATCATGCCCAGCTAAATAACATTCTTATTAACAGTAATTTTGTGTTCCTAAATTAAAGACTTAGGAAGAAGTGTTGCAAAGTTGTACATTAGAAATATCTGAAATGTCTGGTTGCATGGAAGACAACTGAATTCTCAATTGTATTCAGTCGGTGGTGGTTTGTCATTTTTACTGATGTGCATTAAGGAAAAATACAGCCTTACTAATTTTTCTCTTTTTTTTTATTTTAAAGAGAAAAAAATAAAAAATAACAATAAAACAGTTTCAAAGCAGACTAGTAGAAGTAATACACTGTGTATTGTTATACTTTCTCTTTTATGCAAAATTCTATCTTCATACTATATTTGATTATTAGAAATTCAGGTTCACCTTTATGCATAAGATTTTAAATTCATCCCAGTTTACAACAATCCTCACATTCTAAATGATAATGTGTCCTTTAGTTTAAAAATTATGTGGTTGGTTTTCATTTTATACACACATCCAGCAATATCCATGTTTGACAGTGAAGTTCATTAAAGGAAGGGATTATCTGTTCTCTCTGATTATATCTGTGAAAAAGATAACCACTGCTTTGCCATTTCATTTTCAGTTTTTATTCTTATTTCAAAAATCGCTTATGAAAATAATAATTACTTGTCATCATCGCAGCAGAAAATTATACCAAGATCTCTTTTGAAAACGCTTACAGAGGAAGTACTTCAGAAAACATAAACAGTTCTTGCTGAGATGCTTACTGTACAATAATCAAAAGTTCTAAATTTTCTAGTAGAGCTTGTTGGCAGGTCAGCCTGTGTAGGGCATTGAGACTTCACATGCTCAGGTAATGCTGTCTTTCCCTGCCTTCCTCTCTGATGATCAATCTCTAAATTTCTATGTGGTTTGGCGTAGAGTTAGAGTTCGTTCATTTGGTCCCTGGCAGTCACAGAGGTGCTGTTGATGTGAAAGCTGATGTTTCCAGTGCTCCAGGAAATGAGGAGCTGTCAGTGACAGACAGAGGGGACCAAATCACATGGGAGACAGGCAGCCTCTGGTTGTATTAAACCTCTTCAACAGATCCTCACCACCCCTGCCACTATGGCTCAGTCCTAGACCAGACTACACTGTTTATTCAGTCTACTTTTTCCCCTGCCTCAGAGGTTCACTTAATGATATAAGCTATCTCAAACCTTGAAAGATAATTTTTAACTAGGAAGTAACTTATTTATATGAATGATTTTCAGCAAGTGGTTCTAACTGGCCTAAGTTTTCTGGCCTGAATGAATTGCAAAACTGTTTCAAGAAGATCCAATAGCAGATGACTGGTACAAAGACCGAAAGGTAGACGGACAAATCTGTGAAGGGAAGTTGTTTAGAAATATCGTGCTTTGTTTTTGAACTGAACTTTCAAAACTCTCTGTAACCAGAGAATGGATTTTTGAAAAAGTTTCAAAAAAGCTACAAAAGGGTACTTACATTTTCATTGTAAGATTTTGAGTTATTTCAACATGTGAAAAATTTTAGGTGGCTTACAGTGAAATATTTCCATTTTTTAATGCACACACCCCAAACATTTAAGACAATGTGTTCCCTTTATCCATAGTTAGTTATGCAACATAATATTGTACAGCAAGGCTACTTTGAGCTTCAGGCGTGTGGAAACTGACCCAGGGGTTCATGGGTTAGCCTCATCTATTAGAAAGACAAATCAAAGAAATATTGGAGGATCTTTGTTAGACTAAATAATGTACATCACCATGTAAAGAAATTCATATTGATTGAAAAAACTAAACATTTTCCTTTGACAGGCATTCCATTAACCAGGAGATAGTGTTACTTCTTAGTAGAAGTTATACAATCCAATAACTTATATGTAAACTGTTTATTCTTGCTTCCTTAATTCTTCTGTTCATCTTCTCCTTTGTCCACAGAGTTTTAGTGGCCTTGGCATTTGGTAGTCTCTGAGGCTCCAGTGCCCTTGTTCCCCTTTCCTACTTCCACTAGATCCTCCTGGTTTTTTAAGAATATGTATCAGCATATTTTTGGTGTGGAAACCATGACTAAGCTGAAGCTATGTCTTTATGTCTCTTACCTACCACAGCCCTGCATATACCCGTATCTGCATGAGTAGTTGGGGTTCCTGTTTATATCCCCAGAAGCAACTGTGTCTCCTTCATTTTTGTATCTTCTGCCCCAACATGGCTCCTTAAACCCCACATATTTTAAAGTTCTTGACTAGATGAATAAAACATTTAATACATTTAGCTTTGTGTGTGTGCACGTGTGTGTGTGCTACTAGAGTTTGAACATAGAGACTTCATACTGAGCTACCTTTTTAATTTTTTTTTTAATTTTGAGATAGTGTCTAGCCCAATCCTCCTGCTTTTCAGCCTTTCAGAATACTGGAATTACAGGCCTCTGCCACTACACCTGGCTGAATTTAGCTTTTGAATGGCCAGAGTCCCAAGAAGATCTCTGTACTATTGTTATTCTAATACAAAATGGATAGAATACACAAGCCTTCATTACAGCACCCAAGACCTCTGAAGGAAAAACATAAAACACTGTTAGCGTATTTCTCTCTTAACATCTATGGGGAAGTGCAGGTTGCTAGAGCTTATCTAGCATATATAAAACCATAGGAAATCTTTGATCTGTGCTATATAAACCAGTTTTGAACTATAATTTGAAGGTTGGAATTGACACTAAACTAAAACTAAACGACTTGAGAATTTCGTAAGAAAACAGGATGGAGTAGTGAAGGAAGCAGTCCAGATCTATGCTTGGGATATATTAGACATTCGCTTAAAATCAATTAAAGTCCAGTGACTGTAGATGAGGCTGCATGCTGTTCCTGGACTATCGGACAGTTTGGTGTGATTTAAGTAGGAGATCAGTGTAGAGACATCCGGAGATAAGACTAGAACCTTTAGGGGGGTCACATTTCACAAAAGTGCGGGCATGTTGTTCTAAGGTTTTAGACTTTATCCGCAGGTCAATAGGGAATTAGTGAACGAGCCACAAGAGGAAATGGTATAATTTAGCTAGCACTGAAGGGAGATACTTGGGCAGCTAAGGGGAGGACAGATGGGGCAAGAGTATGAAATGAGAGGCCTACACACCAGGCAGAAAGCTGTCAGGAAGAGTCAGTGGGGCTGAAAGAAAGTTGTAATGGTTAAGAAAAGAGAGAATGAATTCTAGAGATGTTTAGAACATGGTGGGAATGAGTGAAGGTAAGAGGCAGGAATTATGTTCTGCTTTGGGAGCTGAAAGGCAGAAAGCATTGTTTTCTACAATATGAAACACAAGAGGAGAAATAGCTAAGCAGGAATAAAAGCACAAGAGGAGAAGTAGCTAAGCCAGGAGGAGTTCAGCTTTGGAACGTCTGAGAATCCCAGGTTCCTGTGAGACATATAGGCAGACATGTGCCGTGGAAAATGGACAACTGTGTTCTGGAGCCGAGTGAAGGGTTTGGGTAACTCAGCACGTTTTAGAGTCGTCTGCATAGAAGAGGGAGCTGGCCTATGAGAACGGATCAATTTCAGTCAGGCACGGAACATGAAATCACCAGGTTGATCACGCAGAGTCCTGGAGGCCAAAGATAAGGAGATGTCTTGAGGAAGCAGAGCCAGTGACAGAAACCAGAATGAGACTTCCAGAAATCCCAGAACAAGGCCAGGGGAGAGTGATGTCAAATGGTTGTGAATATAGACTCTTCTAAGATCATAGATTCTGGGGTGAGATGAACATGACTTTGAACTGCGGTTTGTGAAGACAGCATTCTTTTCTGTGGGTTGTTTTGTTTTGTTGGTACCAGGGATCGAACTCATGACCTCACGCTTACCAGGCAGGTGCTCATGCTACTGAGCTAAACCCCCAGCCCTTAAATACTAGCTTTGTTTCACTAAGAAAAGTGACTCAGTTCTCTAAGGCCTGGTTTCCTGGTTGGAAAATGGGCATGAAAACAGTTTCTATCTTCTGGGTACTCCTCTTAGTATTTATGTGAGTACTAAGTAATATACTGTGTGCAATGAATGTCTAGACCCCAGTAAGTACACAATAACTGTTCTGGGTGGAGGGAATATTAGTACTGAGAGAAATGGCAGAATAGTGATCACAGCAGTAGTGATAATCATTATCACTACTAAGAAAATTTCAAAAAACAATCCAGTAAGATATTTTAGATGGTACATATTTAGGAAAAGATTTTTGTTTTTAAATCTAAGATCCCAAAACTTCCCAGTGAATTTGACAATTTATAATATATTGGTGGCCTCAATGCTTACAACTTTAGTGGGACAAGACATCCTACTGCCACACAGATAAGGTATTAATGGTGAGTGAAGGCACTGTGATTGATTATATAGAGCCCTCTTTTGGCTTTTATAGGGAAGAGAAAACGGGGCAGCAGTTGAGTGTAGTGTCCTGAGCCAGAATTCCTGGCCTGTTCCAATGAGGTCATTCTTGAAATCAAATTGCTCTACATGAGTTGTTTCCATTGCCCACAGTTTCTCTCCTTAGAAACCACGAGCCCACTCTGATCATCTTTACGACTCACCCAGCCCCTAAGCTCCTCCGTGAAGTCTCCTCTCAACTCACCTCGCCATTGACTCTTCTGTTCCCACTCCTTTAGTGTACACCCCGGCACAATCTTGAATCACCTAGTACAAATGGCCTGACACTAGTATTGATTGCCCCGGAAGTCTTATCTATCCACTGCCTGTAATGGAGGCATTCGTTTCCTGGCTGTGTTTGGTAGGTAATGCACAACTACCACTTGTTTTATTGATAATGATAAAGTGACTGGAATATATTGTGGCATAATGTTGGTATTTTCATTCACTTAAAAAATGCAAAGTTAATATCAAAATCTCAGACTTATGCACATAATTAAGACTGGCAATAGTTCAGGCTCTTGCAGTACTGATGCTAGCAAAATTTTATCTTTCTGTTTAAAACATTTAAGTTTCTTGAAAATAACAGAACAGGTCATAGTTCTCTCTCTTCATAATTTAGCCCTTTGACTCTGCAGGGCAATTCAAGGCCAAAAATCCATACTCTTAACAAAATGTAACAGAGTTTTATAAACTCTAAGGAAACTTTCCGTTTTAAGTTACAATCATCTCTTTGAGGATTTTTTAAAAAATTATTTTTATTGGTTGTACAGATAAAAGGATTTTGTTTTGGCAGATTTATATATACACATAACACACTGATCATTTTCACCTCCCTATACTTCCCTTACCTTTTCCTCCCCCTTAGTTTCATATTTGGAGGGAGTTTCGTATTTGGGGGGTGGGTGTTTCAATGTGTTTAGTACATTTTTCTCATATCTATGCCCCCATTACCATTCCTCACACCCTCTCCCGCCCTCTTTTTCTCTTCCTCCTGTATAGCTATAAGTGGTAGAATAAGGTCACTTAACTACTTAACAAACTATAAAGAGAAAATGCTTAAAAGGGCATTTTATTACATACTGCTTTTTGTGTTCAAGGTTATGTTGCTTCCATTTATAAACAATAAAAACTTGTGCCAAAGAAAAACCTGAGAATGAGAAAAGTAAGCCAGACTTTAAATATATACATTTCAAAATGGAACTTTAATAAGGAAAGCACTACTAGGAGTTATAATTCTGAAATGAACTTCAAAATGCATTACTGATTAATTGGACCTAGTTAGATGAACCTAATGACTGCACTATGCTCTCTATTCTAGTCTTCACTACAAAAACAAAAGACAAATAAAATAACAGTATCCTGTTTGCAATTATTATCCCTCACAAATTGATCATTCTGTATTCTGTTCTCTGATTCAATTTCAATGCCCATCATGATGAAAAAGGCAGTAGAATGCTACTGGCCCTCTGGGCATCAGTAAATATTGATGATAATTAAAATACTAATTGTGAAGGAACACCATTGTATGCTATCAGTCAAAAAAATAGTTGTGCTCTTGTTTATTGTACTAAAGTGGTAGGAAACTTTTATTCATAGCACTAATTTGGAAGTTTGCCCCCTTATTAGTGGTTCTTGATAGAGAAAGACATGAATGAGAACTTGACTTGCAACTCTTGACTGCTAAGCTTCCCTCATAATGGTGGCAAGGTAGTTTCTCTGGAAAGTGAAAAATACATTTCATTGTTCAACAGTGCAACCCTCTATGTATGTGCAAGTCACACACAAAACCTTCCGTCATGAATTAAAGATTACTTGCTTTTGCTTTATACTCATTGCCTCCAGCTTTCTACCATATAAGGCATTTGTCAAAATGTTACAAGGAAGAAGACCAAAGCAAAGAGAGATAATATCCCAAGTCACAAAAAGTCACTGGCAGAACTATAATTCAAATCCTAGGCTGATCTAATTCTAATGCATGTATCTCTTCCCCTAAACCATGCTGCTTCTCTTGAGACAGTGCAACCACAAAACAGACAAGTGAGATTCATGTTTGATTTGAGACAAAGGGGAAGCAATGTTAGATACTCAGAAATACCAAGGTGTGTGAATGTCAGGAATACTCTATGTCCCTCTAACAAATTTTAAAACACGGAAGAACTGTCAGATTCCCTGTGTTAAAGACAGAATTTCTCCCTAACAAAGACCTTCTTATGTGTCCTAAAGTGAGTTACCAAATTAATGGAAATTGGGAGCTGAGTAATTTGTGTGTGTGTGTGTGTGTGTGTGTGTGTGTGTCTATGTGTATGTCTATGTGTGTATGTGTGTTTGTGTAGTGATGTTTCTCATGTCTGATTCACACAGATCCTGTGGGACTCAATTTGTCTTTTTCAAGAATAACAGGGTAGAATTAGAGTCTCCTAAAATTTTTGAAGGGATCATTAACAACATCAGTGGCGGTAATGAAAGTTCAAAACCAATTTTAACATATTCCAGGACACTTGAGTGTTACAAGGAAAGCTGTTTAGCACAGGTACAGAAAGATGAGTTTCTCAATAGCCATAAGGCACCACAGCTCTTCATAATTGTCTTCTGGATTCATCAAGCCTATGTGTATTCCTCCTCTAAACCACCAGTGTTGTTCTCCACTAACTTAACCCTTACCAAACAAAACAGTACAGCTCTCTTCCTCTGACATTTCCTCCATTGCACCATGGATTTGCTTTTCTTATCCACATCCCAGCACCTACATAGTGGCTAGTCCATAATATAGACCCAGAATGATTTGTAGAGTAACTGAATTGAGAAAACAGCCACACACACACACACACACACACACACACACACACAGAGTTTGCACTTCTCTAGTCCAAAACTAAATAAAAAATGCTTCAAGATTTGAAACTTTTTGAGCACCAGTGGTATGCTGCAAGTATGAAATTCTACATTAAACTTTGTTTCATTCACAAATTATTTATGTATATGCTGCTGAAGCAAGCACATATACAAATTATTCTAAAACACTGTATAAAATTACTTTCAGGCTATTGCAGAAGATTTGTGTAAAACATAAATGACTTTTGCATTTTGATTGGATCCCATCCAAAGATACCACATTCTAATATGCAAATATTTTTTTAAAAAATCCCAACTCCATAGCATTTCTGATCTTAAGCATTTTGGATAAAGGATGCCTATATTTTTAGAAAAGCAACACAACTACAATAAAATATTGATGAGGCTCAGTGAACTACTTTTGTACAAAATGTATTTTTAAAAAAGCTTCTCTAATTCTCAGAGGAATGGACAGTTAGGGGTTAAAAAATAGAAAATGAACACAGTTGTGGCAACTTTCTATTACTGTGACAAAATACTTGAAATAAATTCACTTAAGTAAAGTTCATTTTGGCTGATGGTTTTAGAGGTTTCAGTCCATGGTTGCTCAGCCCACTTTGGACTTTTGTCGGCATAGTACTTATGGCAGGTACATGGTAGAAGATGTCTCTTCACCTCATGATGGCCAAGAAGTGGGGAACTGAGGGAGCGAGTGAGAAAGAGAGAGAAAAGAATGGCTGGAGTTCCAATACAGTATCTCCTTCAACTTCACTACACCGTGACCCAACTTTCTTCTACTAGCCTCTACCTCCTAAAGATTCCACAGCCTCCAATCAGCACCACAGGTTGGCAACCAAGCCTTTAAAACGTGACCCTCTGAGGAACGCTTTATATTCAAATTATAGTATGAGTATATACAAGGACATTTTTGAATGTTAACAGTATCAACTAGGAATATAAACTACTAAAATTTGTGAAATCTGAAAAAAAATCTAAAATATTATTATAGCACTAGCTTATAGATTTGTGGCAAACCTTTAAATTTTCTTTGAATAACTTGTCATTTAACTTAATGATTCTACGGAAAATCAGCCAACTCTAATGGAAAAGAAGACTCACCTTTCTCATCCAGATGACCAGGCTGATTTTTCACTAGTACTTTACCTCTCAGAAATCATGATGCAATATCAAATATTCAAATCCATTATAGACAAGGAAGTTCACTGAATCTCTCATTTCTCACTAGAAATCAAAGTATGTACATTGTGATTTATTCTTGTTTTTCCTAAAGCAATCTACTCATTACCATTAAAATATCAAGTAGGAATTATTCAATAATCCTCAAAGATCAAGATAATTCCAGAATGGAAAATGAAACTATAAGAAACATCTGAGTAATATATAGATTCTAAATAATTTAAGAGTAAATGTTTATAGATTAGCCAGCTTCTAATCTGATTCAGTTTTCAAAATTCTACTGAAGCATGGTTTCATTAAAAAAAAATTCTGGATGATTATCATGCTTACATTTTGTGACACATCTTTTTAAAGAAGTTCCATGTTGGGCTACAAAACCAATCCTGAGACGTGCCTCATTTAAATAAAATTTGGACTTTGCTTTCTCAACTGAAAAATTACCTGAAATAATTAATTTTAAAGAAGCAAATGTTTATTTTGGCTCATAGTTTCAGTGCTTTCAGTCCATGATCACCTGACCTTATTGCTTTGGAGTCTGTGTTAAAGCTGTGTGTCATGGCAGAGTTGTGTGGCAGAGAAAAATCTGTTCAATTTATGACTAGCAGAAATTCCAGCATAAAGAGAGAGAAGAAAGGTTTAGGGTGTCAGTATCACCTTTTATGGGATGCTTCCAATGACCTAACTTCCTTCCTCTAGACCCCAAATTCCTAAGGTTACACCCAGTAGCACCATAGAGTGAAGACCAAGCCCTTAGCATATGGGACTTTGGGTTTTGATGAAGCTCTTGCCTAGCATGCGGGAAACCCTAAGTTTAATTCCACTGTTTAATCAGGTCCCTAAAGCATCAAGAGTGTTCCCATCTTTTCTGTGTAGTTTCATGTCTTCTAAAAATGCTCCCTTTCCTCCTTTTATTGACGAAAGAAGTTTAGGTTGGCACTCTCATCCAGTCACTGATTTGAGGGATCATCTCATATAGATCCTAACCACAGAAAAGTGTGTATTTGTTTTTTCCCAACATCTCATGGCACAGATTGAAACAGGAAGTGGATGGAGTCTGTGCTGGGTTATTATCTGTATTCTAAGAGCAGAGTTAGGAAAAGTAGGAATCCTCTGCTGTGGTGTTTGCCTACTTTAAAGGTTCTCTGTCTTTTTCCCCCTGCTTCATATAGCTGAGTTCCTTTGTTTTACTCCTTGTGCCAAATTCATATTCCTGTATCCTTTGTAGTTCATATAATGTTTTATGTGAAGAATCATATCCTATATCTCACTGTTATGGTTGACACATTGTGCCAAATTGAGAAGTTTAGAAGTTTCAACTGAAAGACTCAGTAGGGAGCCAGGATCCTTATTTTGTAAATAGCCTCATCCTGGAGCAGGGCAAGGAGATTTTGTGAGTGCTACACTGGCTCTGGGTTGGGGGTAGCTTGCTTGCAATATAAGGGAGGAAGAGAGGCTTGCTCTTGCCCCCTTTTGCGCTGGCTCCTTTTGCTCTGGCTGCTGCCTTGAAGTGTTGTTCCTGTGCCATGCCACCTTGCCTTGGAACCAGCTGATGATAGACTGAAACCGCCAAAAACTGTAAGATAAATAAACCTTTCCTTCCTTCATTTTGGGTGTCAGGTATTTTGTCCCAGCAATGAGAGAAAAGTAAAAATAACTAAGACACTCACTTTCATGATCCCTGGGCCATATAAGTTGGAAAATTTTGCCTAACACAACACAGCAGAAATATTAATTAGATTTGCAAAGGTATATTTTTGCAGAACTCTTACAGTAGTTGCATTCATCTCTACTCATCTTTGAATAATTTATGCTAAGCAGGAATTCTAAACATATCCTCAATAACTGTGAGGTGTTTTTTTTTTTTTCTTTTTTCCATGTAACAGCATCTCCACCCTATTTAACTTTTTAATGAGGCTTACAAACAAGTTCATGGATAGAAAAACCTGTGTACAATGAAGCTGGTATATATATTCAGGCTGTTGTCTGTGAAAGTTTGGAGTTGTTATGTATGTGTGTTGAGCATAAAAGGCAACAAAGTTCTGATCAAGATTTGGTTACAAGGCCTAAAAATGCCTGCATTCATATCCACAACACTCAAGTTGCTTTTTTAGGTGAAGCTCTTGCTCTACGGATGAGCAGGGTGTGCGGTGTGGATGATCGGGAGAAGAGGAAAGGAAAGATGAAGTGAACCAATCATGTGAGGAATGTGAATTTACTCCCTGGCAATTAGTGAAGAGCCGTAGTCTAATGTAGCAAAGATTACTAAAATACTCATGCCTTAAAATATTCCCTTTACTGGAAGAATATTTGATTTCATGAAACCCCTCATTTCTAGGAAATCTTGAAAGAATAAACCTGTGCATACTTGGGGTTGAATAATTATATCAAACAAGCTGTTCTATACCTGACAAGCAGTGTTCCGACAAAAGAGTTCATAATTAAGATTGGGATAAAAGAAGGGTCGGTGAGCTGGGTTTCTAGCACGAAAGGAGTCAGTTCTTTAAATGAGGGAATTTAATTCCTTCAAACAACAAAGTAAGCCACAGAAGAGGAGTTTTACAAGGCAGGAACTGCACAAAGACATTCTGCCTAACCCAGCACCATTTTCTGTGCCTTTGGCAGAAGCTATTGCAGAGTTCCAAGTGCTGGCAAGATTGCAGGCTCCAAAGTGGTCCAAATCCCTTAATTCAGTCCTTGCTTGCAAGTGAGGGGAGTTCAAGAAATTTCCATGGTTCAGAATCACTTAGTTTACCTTCTGTAGGTTCAGCTGTCCGGAGGCCCAACCACCACCACCAACGCTATCGCCCTCACCCTGCCATGCTGAAAAGAGGCAAGAGAATAAGAAAAAGAAAAAAATGGCAGCATTAGCCAGTCTCATTCACTGTGTTTCCAGGAAGGTGCTAAAAGATAGATTTTTCCTCTGTTAAAAATGCATTCTGAGAATCTTCTATATTTGTAATACATAGTTTTTCGATTTTTCTTTAAATAATACTTACAGCCTGGTTTTCTAAGTATAAAGTTTTTCTTAGAAAAATTTTCAGTTTTGGGCGGGCATAAAGTTGGAGTAGATATAATCTATTGCCCTAAATACCCAAAGCACCTGATGTATCTTTTATGACATAGATATATATTCTATGTATGTATATAACATGGGATTAATTAGCAATTTTCATTTCATCGGTCCTTTTAATGTTGCTGAGTATAAAGTAGTAGTATTATGCTTATATTCTCAGGGAAGCAATCACTGATCTGGGTGAGGAAGAACAGACTAGGAAACAATGCACTTTCAGAATTTTTATCTGATTATCAGCCTTAAAGTTTATGTTGCAGGATTATCCTCTTTCCATAGCCTCGTTTGGCCCATGCTTCCTGTGCAGGTTGTTTTAGTAACTTTGGAAGCATTCTTCTTAGTAAGCCTTTAAATCCCTTATCAGAGTTGGGCAGATTGTAGGGTTCGAATATCTGCAGTGAGTAAGATCCACTTGAAAGTGGAGGGGTTGACATAGTTCGTTGTACACTGTTGGTGATTTTAACTCTGTTTCTTTTTTTTCTTGGAATTGGCCAAAATCCTAATCTTTGTCTCTGTTGAGATTTGATCCCACATTTGACTAATTAAAAAACAGAATTGTGGTATTATACTGTTAAGCCACAAAAAAGTAAAGTATGCATCTCCATCAATAAATATGGTCTCTAAGAGACATGTGTACCACTAGTCAGTTATGTTTACTTGAGCTTAGCTTACATTTTTAGCACTCTGCACATTAACATATTTATTCTACCATTTGGGTTAGGAAATGGAAGTACCTTGAGCCAAAATTTTTAACATTGGTGCAAACAAAAATCCATTAATTTTATTGGATTTTGTTTCTTTAGACTATGGATTCCAAGTGTTGCTGCGGTCATTGGAAATTATGTGACCTGAGTATGACTGATACTACACAAGGCTTTCTGCTCATGTCTGTCTTTTAAATGCTTTATTCTAGAAGCCATCTGTTTTCAAAGTGCATGCTGTAGAATAGATGTCTACTCATTCCTTAAAAATGGGTTCCCTGGTGGAATGAGATTGAGACGGCTGTGTGCTCTAATTTTCCCCTTGTACATGCTTACTATTCGTTCATGTACCAAAGCTACTGAGAATTACTGCAGTAAAGAACTGTGTTTCTACAGCCCAGCACAGTATATTTCACTTTCAGTTGATGCAAAGTGATTTAAAAAAAAAAAAATAGCACCTACTAACATTCAGGAAAAAACAAGTTTCTAAAACATGTATTTTGGGAGCTTCTTCCCTACACTACCCAGTGTAGAATCATATAAAGTATGCTATGTGCTCTGTATTTTTAGAGAGTGTCTTGGGAAGGATTTTCATCCTTTGTAAAAGCATAAGCAATAGCACACGACCACATCTGCATGTGTGTGTGTGTGTGTGTGTGCTCACACGTGTGTACACACATGCATAAAGCTGAACAAAACTTGTGTCCAGTGCTCAGCTTTGTCTACCTACAATGACTTTAGGAAAACTTTTTGCTTGGTACTCTCAATTCTCAAGCACTGCAATGGAGCTTAATCTGCTGAAAAAATCTAGCATGGAAAGCATTGCCCACATATTTGATTTCATACTAAAACTTAAGTCATGGATAGAGCTTCGCTTGAACACAGTTTTGCACATTTATCAAGATCTTTGCCCACCCCCAGCTTCCTGTGGGATTAGCCATAAATTCTAATTGAGTAGGAAAACTACTGGCCAAGCTGCTTCCTGCAATAAGAGAATAAGCACTTTGTACTGGAAACTTTTCCACATCAATGATCAATTTGAAAAATTCTTCATATTTACATAAGAATAGGAGGTAATTTTGTCATTTAACTGTATGTATTAATTCCATTCATGGGAAAATAGGGCTTCACCAAGAAAAGTCAGATCATATGTTTATGTTAGGTTATATATGTTGGTATGTTAGAATATAAGTTTAGCCCAACTCAACACTAGCACTTCTGATGTTTGGGGCTAGATAATTCTAATTCTTCATTTGTGTATGAGGGGAAAAGAAGGGACAAAAATTCACTGTTCAGTGCATTGCAGGATCCCAGGCCTCCCTGAACTCGGCCCACCAGAAGATGCCAGTAATCAGCAAGAATTCTCTACAATAATCATTGTCTCAAAACCTTATAACAGTCATAAAATTCTACCTGCATTGTTTATTAACTAAGTGAAGAAAATTTGACAAAGTGAATAAAATTATGGTTTACCTTGGCCTAAGAGAAAAATATTGTCACATCGATCCTCATTTTCTCACTTGCTTTTTAAAAAGAGACAGAGACAGACAGGGAAAGGTGGCTTTCAACAGATATGATTTGGACTTCGACCAAACAGATACTTCGACTCAAAACTCCCCCAAGAAATCCAGCCATGGTTTCTACTGCTAAAAACAAATGGGCCTTCATATTGCTTTCCTTTAAATCATCTTCCTGAAGACTAAGAAAAAATTGGCGACCAGGGATATAGCTCAGTGGCACCCGACCTGCCTGACAAGCAAGAGGTCCTGAAAAAAAAAAGAAGAAAGAAAGAAAGAAAGAAAGAAAGAAAGAAAGAAAGAAAGAACAATTGAAAGTATTTCAGAATTTATGTGCATTTACTTAAAGCCCAATTTTCAAACCCTTAAATACACAGAACGCTTAATGTTAGGCTCTTGGAATAAAGATCTTAGTACCTCACACCAATTTATTGTATACAATACTTAGAACTGTTCATAGGACTTGTTAATAATGTTTATTTAAAATTTTCAACACAGGATGGCATTGAAGGATTACTGCAGTGCCTTATCATGGCTGTCATAATATTGCAATGATAAAATATTTTTCTTCACTAAAAAATGTTTAAACAGAGTGGTAAAAATAAACATACTTTTTCTAACTAAAAAATTATTTTTAACATGAAAGCAAATATAACCCAGTTGTAAATTATTTTCCAAAGAATACTGAAGTCTTTTGAAGTTAAAAAAAAAAATCAGTGCCTTTCTAAAACATACTTATTAAAAGATCCAAATTTATTTGATTCATTTGTAGAAAAATGATCTTATACGAGTAATACTGAAATAAATCAAGAACAGAGGATAAATGTCTCATGGTTTCTCTTATATGAGAAACCCAAAATAGAAATGATTTTCCAAGCAAAATAACAGAAAGATGGTAGGAAATAGGGAGGTAGATTCTGTGGGGATGGGCAGGGGAAAATGGGGAGCTGTGGGGGAGGAGTAAAACTGCTCAAGATGTGATATACATATATATGTGCAAATTCCTCAAGACACATATAATTATTGTGTGTTGCAAATATATGCCAACAAAGAGACAGTTTCATTATATTTTGCTAAAAAAGATGTAGACTGTGGTCTTTTGCTAATTCAGTGGCAGACAGGCTCATTTTCTTTCTTGATGTCTAATCATACAAAAGCAGTTGCAAAAAAAACTAGTAAAAATTTGCTTGGTGTGACAGCAGTATGTACCAAGGTTCTATCTCATCTAGTAGTGATTCACATATACATGATAGTGACTGATTATGGTTGATAGTTTTGTTTAGTCAGTTTCCTACTTGTAACTATTTTTTGTTTGCTTCTAGTTTTTAAATTCTTTTAGTAGTATCTTCTAAATTTAAAGCATTCCTATTGTTTAGAAACTGGACTTTCATTTTTCTCATAGTAACGTAGAGATTAAATTCTACCATAATACCAAGTTTTCTTCCATTGACAGAAAATTTAATTGGGGATTATTTCAGAAAATTTTTTTTTTTTTATGTTTAACCCATCTTTAGTCTACTGAATCTCTAGATTATTCTACCAAATCAACATTTTTTCTTTTTAACAGCATTATTCAAATAAAATTGACAAGTAAAAGTTGCATAAATAGCTACAGTATATGT
The DNA here is from genome assembly GCA_004363535.1 of Dasyprocta punctata. NCBI lineage: Eukaryota > Metazoa > Chordata > Mammalia > Rodentia > Dasyproctidae > Dasyprocta > Dasyprocta punctata. Next base: position 19,835 of record RJWM01017209.1, on the reverse strand, counting down.
AGCGTGTACAGTGTACTTTCTGATATATCTATGTATATAATGAAACACTATGATCGAGGTAATTAACGTGTTTGGCACCTAATCTAGTTACACCATATTTTGTGTATGGTGCTAATTAACATCTACTTTCTTAGCAAATTTCATACAATTCTTTATTATTGACTATAGTCACCATCTCTACATTAAATCTCTAGAAGTTACCCTCCATTACTGAAAGCTCACACTCTTTGGCCAACATCTCTACCCAGTCTCTGGTAACTGCCATTCTACTCTTCACCTCTGTGAGTTTGAGTTTTTTAGGTTCTACATGTAAGTAAGACCCCGCAGTGTTTATCTTTCTGTGCCTTATTTTTACTTTGCTTACCTTAATGTTCATCCACGTTTTTGTCCATGACAGGATTTCTTTCCTTTTTAAGACTGTGTCACGTTCTGTTGTGCGTATGCACCACATTTTAAAAAATCCGTTCATCTGTAGACAGGCGCTTAGACAGTGTTTCCCTATCTTGGCTGCTCAGACTAATGTTGCAGTGAACATGGTAGTTCAGATCTCTCTTCAAGGTCCTAATTTCAATTGTTTTAGATGTATGTCCAGGAGTGGGATGGATGGATCACAAGATAGATCTATTTTAAATTTTCTGAGGACTCTTCAACCAGCAGTGCACACCACATCCTCACTAACATTTGTTCCAAAATCATTATTTCTTAAAACATGACACAGATCCTGTCTCTCCTGTCCCCAATTTCCCCTCTGGGACAGCCTGACCGTCTGGTGTATCTCTTTCTTTCCCACATTCCTTCCACAAAACCAACAGAGCTGAACTATTTCTTTGCTCCCCACACACGGCTGTCTTTCCCCTGCACCAATTTCTTTGTGTTCCCTTTTTTGGAGAGTGGCTCTGTCCTTTGGTGTCCACCAGTGTGCCCCTTGTGAGGATCTTTTCATGGTGTCCCCACTACAACACCCCCTCCCACCGCTCCTCTGAATCCCCAATACCTTATGTTTACCCACTTGTTTTACATTTTATACTTATATAATTCATGTATAGTATTGTTTTGCTCCCCTTACTAAAGACTAAATTTTAAAGATGTGTTTGTATTTAAACCATCCTTATACTTTATAGCTTGCACAGAGCTCTGTTAAAAATATTCAGTGAATTAAACTGCTGTAGGTTGGAATTTTTGTTGTTTTTCTTTTTCTTTTTTCCTTTTCTTTTCTTTTCTTTTTTCTTTTCTGGTTTTGTTTTGTTTTGCTTTGTTTTTTTCCTAACAGGTGCTGCTTCTCTAAGACCATACCAACTTGTATTTATGCATATTTTGGTTATTTTTCTCTTTTGGCAGGTAAATATGTAAATGAACGGCTTTTGTATTAATCTGAGATAGTGAAATCACCAAAGAGGACTGCACTGGTGCATAATTTTAAAGGGATCAGAGCAGTCACCAAAGGGTTTGACTAATTAAATAATAAAGTTAAGCACAAAAGCTAGCTTTGCAAAACTAATCTGAAATAAATGAAAAAAATGTGAACAAACATGACACTGTGACTCCGCTCTTTCCATCTCTGTCGCTGTTTCTCTATCTGTCTCTGTCCCTTGTTTCTCTTCTCTATCCCCCCTCACTTTTTCTTCCTCTCCTTCCCTTCACCTGCCCTCTCATCCTTAAGGGAAATCAATGACAAGTCTTTTTAATGTTTGTCTGAGGAGCAATACTTGTGCAACCAAGTATGGTGTCATATTTCTTCGTTTTTTAAGTCTAGAAACCTTTAAAACTCCAAATCCTCTTGATTTTGCTGCTAAAAACAGAAAGCTAAAAACAACGAAAAAGCTAATACCTTTCTACTAACTTAGGTTCAAAAACAACAAGTAGCGAGTTAAACAAAAACAACAAATGTGTTTTCCAGAAGTTCTTATTTAGCTCTAACTTTCCAGCATATCGAGTTAAAATTCAATTACAGTATTTTAATCTTTGGAATGGCTTTTATGCTGCTTTCCCACCCTAATCCCTCCGTCCAAGCCATCAGATTTAAATGTTGATAATAATCGAATGAGTTAAAGATTACTTTCCCTTTTCGCAGCCAGATTAAAATATTTCTGTATTTTTCTCGTCGATATATTTTGTCTCTTAGTGTAGGCACGTTACATTGTCAAAAGATAATATAGTTTGGGCTGCAATGCATATTGCTACAGAGGTGTCTCATAGTAGTATATGTGGTACTGTTACACAAATAGGAATTAGAAACCCACCTGCCTTCACAGGGAATTAACTAAAGGGTGCTAAACCGGTTACTCCTGGAGGTGGAGGATTCTGAAAGCCACTGCCCTCCTTTCCCCATCTCCTTGGGGTGGGGGAGATGTCTGGCGCCACAAAAGGAATTCAGTTCTGGTTTGAGCAGAGACCTGAAGGCTATTAAGTTTATTTTAAGAATGTATTGCCAGAGATCTAATAAATTCATTTGTAGCTTCAGGCAGTGCATGTGTGAAATCTTGTTGCACCAGGTGCTTGGTTTTGTGCATTTTCCTCTCTCCAGAGGGATCACAGGGTGTGGATGCTCCTGGCCAGCTCCACTCAGCTCTCAGTAAAGCGGTTACTATTTCTATATGAGTATTGTTTTTTTGCTCATTTGTTTTTTTGTTTAAAAGTTTATTCCTATTTGTAAATAGGAAAAACGATAGAAAATTTATTTAAAGGGAAAAAATAAGTTTTCTCAAATTGAAATACATATGTACGCACATTTTTAACACACAATTTTTATGATCTTATGCTAAGAAATAGTATTTGAAATCACTGTATTTCCTTTTAAATGGAATGGCCACTAGACCAAGAATGAAGATTGCTTAGAATTTATTTATCTTCTGCAAGTAGCTGCTTTGCAATTGTATTCAAATCCCAGCTTCTCTGGAGCCTGGTAAAATGGACCAGTAAGAAAATGTGCGATCCTATATTCATTCTTGTTCTAAAATGCTTGGAGTCTATTTTACATTGTTCACCAGCGTAATTATATCTTGAGTTAGTTGGTCTTCTTGTTTAAAACACAATGTTAAACTTGCATTTTCGATAATAAGTAAATTCCTTAGCTGCTCACGTTACAGCATTAAAATGACTTAGTTAGTTTTTAATTTAAGGCTCCAAATGATAATCCAGTAACGTCTATCTAGTGAATGAGAGTTCACTTTGCAATTACATGTTTGCTTTGTCCTTTGTCCTCCGTGGATATCCACCTGAATTCCTTATCTGTGGCACACATACCAGGAGTAAAGACATTCATTCCACTGGCATTAAGGCTCCAACTAAGAAAGTACAGTGGACCATAATTAAGTCAGGTTATACTAAGAAAATATGCTCGCGCCCTGCATTAGGGGATGCAAATTTATGGTGCTCCCTTTTTATCTTTTCTTTTTGCTGCAGAGGATAGAAATAAACTACTATATTTGCTTTTGGGCTGGAGCTGGGGAAGGAGGCTGCTTAAATAATATGAAGGTTCCCTGCAGGCTCAGGCTTGCAGATTCTGACCCAGCTGGGGCCTTGTGGTTTACCTCTGTCAGCCTGGAAGACAGGATGTCTTTCCAGCCTCCCCAGCTTTAACTGCGGCTCCAGACTCATTCATAAGGCAAGAGAGTCTTAACTCAGCCGGTGGCACTTTTTTTTTTTTTTTTTTTTTTTTTTTGCGGCACCAGGGATTGAACTCACAACCTCATACCTGCCAGGGCAGGCGCTTAAGCCGCTGAGCCAAACTCCCAGCCCTGGTGGCACTTTTTCTACAATTCCATATATAGAAATTCACCCTTTGATTATTTGTTTTACCACGTACTTCTTACTGTTCGGTACCCTTACTATTCTTTAGCTGCCAGATGTTTGCTGATATTAGAGGGAAACTCACTAAGATAATGTTTTGCTTCTAGTCCATCATACTAATTTATAAATTAAGTTAAGCAAACTAGAATTTTGCTTGATACTAACCTGAATAAAATAACCTGATTATGATGAGGAAGTTCAGAAAAAATGCTAGCAGGTTGGATTCAAATGCTAGATCTGCCATATTTTTTGCCTGTTGGAATTTGAAGTAGATAATATATAACCTGACACTCATTTACCCTTCCCCTCTCCAAATTAGGAAGGTGGAAATTCCTGATTTGTGGAGTTGCTCTGAGATGCGTTGTGAAAATGTGCATGCTGTAAAAATTGTTCTAACCATGCCCTTCAGTGTGTTCATTTTTCTTTGGACATTTTCAGGCTTCTCCACGCTAAACTGAATTCAGTCATTCGCATCAGCATTGATGTTCCAGTTACTTCTGTCAAGCGGCTTTTTTGATTGACCAATGCCTGTCTTGTGCCAGCACTGGCTGGTCCAAGTTCATGACTTAGCTAAGATTATGTTTACTATCCCTGATACCAAGGGAAGGTGTTCTCTGCAATAAACCCAGTCCTGTGACATCAACACAGTTCTGCCAGGAATCCAAATATCTATGCCAGCTCCTCCATAGTAGGGACCTTGTCTATGCCCCAAGCGTATCTCAAGGGGGGCTAATGTATTTTACTGTAATTTTAAAAGATTTAAATATCACTGTATTTCATTCATACCATGTATGTTAGAGATTTCTTGTGTTTCAGGCATACTAGACAGAGTTGCAGCGCTATGATCTAAGGCTACTTTAAACAGTGAAATAATCAAATAAAAGCACAAAAATGTGAAAAATGTGCCACTCAATAGACTGTGAAAAAGACATGTTTGTAGAATGAGTTGAAACAGAAGGCAAAGTATCAGGTGATACAAATGTCTTGATACTACAAAACACATGTTCAAGTATGACCACAAAAGAACCTTAAATACTGATTTGGGGGGTTATAGGTAAATTTTTATGAGTAGATGAATTCACAAATATGGAACCCGGGAATAATAAGGATAGACTGTATTGCAATCTCCTGAACAGAAGATGAATAGGAATTTAAGTCTTTGGAACCTCATGTTCAAATACCCATTTTAGGTACATACGCGATGTAATCACATCCCCAAGGAAGAAAACTACCTATGATAAAGTGGTTTATGATGAAGTGGCTCCTACGGAAACCTGGAATATTTGTTAGTTTCCATCTTCACTCCCACACCATCTAGCAATTTATCTCTAGAGCCTACAGAGGAACAGCATGCCAACTAATCCATCCTTGAACTCAAGTCAATGTAGTTCATGTAATGATTATCAAGATATTATATCTCTATTTATTCCTTTGGCTATGAAGGGCATGCTTGTTTGTGACTTTCCTGAAAATAACCTAGAAGATCACTGCAAGGGTGTGTGTGTCCAATGAGATCAATATTCACTGTCCACCTCCTTGGTCTTTGTCATGCCACTTCTTTTTCTATACACAGTATTCCTCTACATTTTCTCTTACTTTTTTGTGGGTCTGACCCCTTGAACTGTGCTGACTCTTTTTCAGAATTTATAAAGCAGGGAACTGGGGATGCAGGGCACACAGAATGGAAGGAAAGGTAATATGTCAGTGATCACAAGTTGCATATGGCAGTAATATTTGAATACCTTACCTAAAATAATCATTAAAATTATGAAGTAGCCTACACAGTTAAAAAAAAGTATCAGCAGATTTTCAGGATCTATCTCTAAGTTCTTGGGGTGTTCCATCAGTTATCCAAAGCACAGCTTCTCTTGGGTCACTGAATTGTTATCTCTAGGTATTTGGGTCGCCTCAGGATGAATAACCTTCCCTCCCTCTAAAACAGAATTTGGATGCATCTTAACTACTGTTTGTCTCCAATATTCAGTCAGTTAAAGAAGAAAACGAAAAGGAAAAGAACATTTTAAATGTTCTGAACACCTACCAAATTGAATTCTTAGGAGCTCCAATTTTACTGGAGTTCTTATCTCTCTCGTACTTAATCTTAATCCAGGAACACCTTTCTCTCCCTCTCTTTGAATGTCCAGATAACAGCCTATACTTAAAACCCACTTAATGCTGTCTCTTCCATGAGTTTGTCTTTGATCCTCTCAGGTTAGAATAATCCCTCACTCTCCTGAGCTCCCACAGCTCATTATCTCTCACAGCACTTGCCAATCTCTACCTCATGCACACTATCTCTGTGCGTGCTGTCTCCCATGGGTGAACGCCAACTCCGGGGGGCCAACCAAGAGCCAAGTTGGCTTCAGCTTTGCACCAGGTGGTTTTTAGTAAACAGTAAATCAGCCTAATTTTAAAGGCCGGAGAACAGGATTCTATGACATCACAGAGATTCTTTTATGAAAGATTGGGTAATGCAAATAGAAGATCGTCCTATCACAGAAATAGCAATGAAGCAGGGTGTGGTGGTGCAGGCTTTTAATGCCTTTAATCCCAGCACTCTGGAGGCTGAGGTAGGAGGAGCGTTGTGAGTTTGAGGCCGGCTTGGTCTACAACGTGAGCAAGGCCGGCCTGAACTACATAGTGCGACCCTGCCTCGAAAAAAATAGGGCTGGGAGTTTGGCTCAGTGGCTTAAGCGCCTGCCTGGCAGGAGCGAGGTTGTGTAGCTCAATCTCCAATACTGACAGAAAAAAAAAAAAGAAGAAGAAGAAGAAGAAGAAGAAGAAGAAGAAGAAGAAGAAGAAGAAACAGCAATGAAATAAAGCCTTATTTAAGCTTTCATTTTCTCACCAAAGCTATTAACACTTAATAGATCATCAAACTCACAACCTCGCGCGTGCCAGACAGACACTTAAGCCACTAAGCCAAACTCCCGGCCCTAGTGTTTTGAGACAGGGTCGCACTATGTAGCTCAGACCCGCCTTGCGCTCATGTTGTAGCCCAAGCTGGCCTCGAACTCACAACACTTCTCCTACCTTAGCCTCCCGAGTGCTGGGATTCAATGCGTGCGCCACCACGCCCAGCTCTAACAATTAATTCTGATGGGATTTGCATGGAAACTAATCACTGATTTTTTTTCTCTCTAAAAGGATAAGACTTCATGAAATATGCTTACAAATCAAGTTATCTAATTTTCCTAATAAATCGATTTTATCTTAATCTTTTCTAATATACTTGTCTATTTACATTGCTGATTTAAAAGGCTATACTTACTTTCTTTTTTAAGTTGCAGCCTATTTTATTTCAAGTTCATATTCCAAGCTGAACTTTATTCCAGAAAAATGAAATTTTACCAAGCTATTGGTGAATAATTTTTGTGCAAGGAGAAATTTCTTGCCAAAGCTAAAGGAGTGCCCACCTTGAACCACCACAAGTCAAAGTTGTGACCCTGGTTTCTTATGAATGAAACACAGTATTACGCTTTGTCTGCAGAGAACTCTGTGTTTTTAGGGAGGGCTAATTGAAGATTGCAGTTCTTTGTTATTCTAAAATAACTGCTGAGTTTGAGTTGAAAAAGAAAATGCAGAAGCCTGAAGACCAGCTGGAAAAGTTCAAAAGGAGTCTTTTCATCAAAATGTTAATGGCTTTAGTGTCAGGGTTGGGGACAGAGCGTTAGGGAGTGTGGTTATCAGCTGTCACACACCTGCTTTGCGGATTTATGACACAACCCATGGACTTTAATTTGTTTCCAATATGATGTTGACATTCACTTTTCAGCATCCTAGGTGACAACCTATTTTAGAAAGGCAACATATAAATAAAATTTGTCAGATTTTAAGTTATTTACTTTCGTCTAAAATTTCACATTCGGTAAGCTGTAACTTTTGTTAAAGTGTTAACATTTATTATTCCCATTTACTGAGGTTTTAGAAGAGTTTACATGGCATGTAATAAAGAAGGTGGCTTTCTATTCTTTAGATAAAATGTAGAGTTTAATTATGCAGTATTACAGTTTTAATAAAGGGAGTTAAATGATCTATAGCTCAGTTACTCAAGTTCTTATATCACTATTGTATAAGTGTGTACTGAGATTTTACATATTTAGAAACTAAATACAATTCATATGTATATGATTCAAAAGAGTTATTAAGTATTTGTGTTCAGAGTTAAGCTTTATAGAGTTTATAGTCTCTATTTAAATAACTATTTTGAAAATCCTAGTTTTAGAGTGAATTATGTTACTGTATTGACTAAGCTAGTCCATTTCTTATAAAGTTTCTCCATATTGTTTCTGAATTCTGTTTCAAATGAAATCTTAGAAAGTAGGTATGTAAAATATTGGCAGGCTTGTTCAGCTAGATATATATTCAAAACCTTGGGTTAACCAGTAACTTGGCCCCCTTTTTTCCTGGAATACCCATCCTTCTAGTACATAAGCACCAACCTAAAAATAAGTTTTAGAAATTTTTAGGTGTGGATGAAATTAGGTATTCTTGAGACAATTTATGCCTCTTTATAATGGAATGAGAACCCATTAGTTATCAATAATCCCTGAAGATGTCATTTAGATAAACACAAATTCTAATAATTCATACATAAACACTTTCAGTATGCAAGACATTTTAGAAGAATATCACAACAGCAATTTTTTTCATAAAAAGATTTAATACCAAAAAGATAGGTTGCATTTATATAGAAATGTAGACTGCTTAATTAATGAAGCACCTTTCAACTTCTTTCAACCAAAACAACAGAATTTGATGCATTCTGTATGCATTTTCTGCCAATAAGTAGAATGAACTCCCTCCCTCCTGGATCTTGTGGGAAGAAGCAAGAGTAAGTATATATAGAATTTCAGCTTGTGGAGAGTGATGTAGAGAAAAATTAATCAGAGTAGCAGAGAGGACTGAGTCTACACTGAGACTTACTGCTTTATGAAGGATGGAGAGAAGGCTCAGTAAGTCAGTATTCTTCAATATGTAACCTTTAGTAAAGAACAATGTTCTCTGGAATATTTCAGAAAAAGTTAGAATCAAATATTAAAAGTGGTTAAAAACAGTCACAATTTAGAGAAGTAAAGCTTGATAGAAGAAGTAGAAAATTCAAGGGTATTCTAGGAAGAAGACATAGCACAAGCAGAAGCACCCATCTTACTACAGAAAACAGTGAGAGACTGAATGGGGCTCGATATTTTTATTTAAAAAGAAGTAAAGGGACAATGTGACATTTTGTTGCATGTTTACAATGTGTGCTGGTCATATCAGGATAGTTAGCATTTTTCTTCATAATTTCTCTATGCTAGTTATAATTTCTCTTCTAATTATTCACACATATGTAATAGGCCAGTGGTGGCAAACCTATGACACATGTGCCACAATAGCCTGTTAGTTATCACTGAAAGCCATCACTGCAGCAGGCTAAGTTAGTCATCTTTGCATTACCATAACAAAATACTGAGATAATAAACTTAAAAGAAGAAAAAGGATTTTTTGACTCACAGTTTCAGCGGTTCCAGTCCATAATCAATTGGCCCTGCTGCTTTGAGTCTGTGTTGAGGAGACAGATTATGGTGGGGAATACTTTGTGAATCAACACGTTCACCTTATGGCAACCTGAAATCAAAGTGAAAAGAATAGGAGTGGCCAGGATTCCAATGTCCCTCTCGGGGACACATCCCAATGACCTCACATCATTTCACTAGCCCCATCTCTTAGAGTTTGGATCACCTCTCAATTACAACAAGCTGGAGACTAAGTCTTTAACACTGTTGTTTAGAGTACACACAAGATCCAAACTACAGCATAGATTATCGTGAACAGTAGTTTCCACACTGTGCTATAGAATACCAGAATTTATTTCTTCTATTCCACTATGTTTTGTTAGCTCTTATCCAGCTTCCCTCTATGTCTAAGGTGCCCCTAGTCCCAGCCTCTAGTGATCACATTAAAAGTTTTTTAGACAAATGTTTTAGAGCTGGAAATTCTTACTACTATGATCTGATCATAACACATTGTATACATAATCATTATACTGTGTGCCATAAATATGCACAGTTAAAATAGTTTTTACAAAGAATTAATGAGTGACACTGAGTGTTACAATGGGCAAGGAATAGCTTGTGTTAGTGGGACAAGAAGTTTGAAATAAGACCTGGACTTGTTAAAAACATTCTCTACATGGTAGAAGTCGGACATAAAGTTGTTTTCATGTAGAGGTTCATTTAAAAATAGAATTTGCTTTATCTTTGATGAAATGCTTACAGAGTAAAAGAGCAGACATTCAATCTCTGACATAAATCAGTGTAATTAGTAAATAATACAAACTGCATGAGAGATAGCTGCTAAAATGCTTAATTAAACAGTGTGATCAGGAGGTAAACCCTGGAATAATAGAGGTAAGGTGGCCACAGGGGTACAGGAGGCTTCAGAAAGAAGGTGGAGAAAGGACCCCTGAAAAGTGGAATGCATCAGTCAAAGAATATTTTAGATAAGAGGACAAGAAATCAAGAGTAAGAATGTTAGAGCTCCACAGCTTCAAGAATACGAATTTGACCTAATTAAGCAGATGAGAGGGTAACAAGAATCATTGAGGCAGAGCAGGATGAATCCATGAAGAAGGATTGACTTGATGTGTACAATAGCTGTGGATAAATGAAGCAAAGGTGAAAGGAACACTAGGAAGCTGAAGGCAGATGACTATTCTAGCAGTGCATGTGTAGGGTGTATTTGAGCATGCATGGCAGAGCCCTCCAGGCTGATCAGGGTCAAAAGATGTCATCGGTGGACACATGGTGCTCTGAGCTCCATAATGTTACATTATGGGTTATTTCATTTGATCCTCAAAGCACTCACAGGCAGCAACTACCCACGTTGTCATTTGATTCTGCAGAAGAGGAAACTAAGGTCTAGAGAAGTTAAGCAGCCCAGTCATACAGCAAGTAGAAAGAAGGTGGACCTCTGCTTCAAACTGGATGTCCACAGAGCCCAGGAGATGTTACACATGAGTGAGATGTTACACATAAGGAGAAAATATGGAATGAGTTTCATCCTTAAATTGACATGAAATTCATGGCCCCCAATCTACTTATACTTTATATTTAAAAAAAAATTAAAGATTGAAGTGTCTATAATCCCATTCACTAGAAAAGCCTAACAATTTTGTGTGTTTAATGCTACTTTTTAGGTAGCTACATTCACAACATCAGTATCATCTGTTGAAGTGTTTCAATAAGCATTTTATATTGTTTGGTGGTTAAATAACCTGTTACTGTTTTAATGTACCAGAATATAGTTAACTGTACATTTTTCAGGTTTAGAGCTATTATAGAAATATTATAATGACGTCTTGCATTTTTGCTTCTCCCTGGAATGCTAACAAGATCAAGTGATGTGAACATCTTTTTGCTTCTTGAAGTCACTGCCCAGCAGCTGTTTAAAAGAATTGTCCTAATTTATAAGTCAACCAACAATAAATAAGAAAACCAGTTATTTTGCATAATCCCATTTGTCTAGGTTATTTTAATTCAACATCATATAGTTTGTAGTTTCAAAATATTCTAGAAAAATCAATGGGTTTTCATGTATTTGTTCATTTGTTTTCCTGGGTGTAGATATTTTATTCATCATTCTGTTAAAGTCTTGCCATTTCCTTATCTCATTTCTTTTTCTCTAATGTAGCTCTCTTGATGTGAATACAGAAGGGGAGAAACTAGAATTAAAGTTTTGCCTTTAGCCATGTTTATATTTGGTATATTTTCCCTACCCTTTTCCAGGAAGATTTAAAAGAAATTACTGGTGTCTTTGTTTATACACCTCGCTTTCTTCTGAAATAATTGGCGTAGATCAAAAGAAGCTAAGGGATAGGTGCAGAGTGATCAGCTGCTAGTCCTTTCTCCTTTCCTGAACCCAGCAGAGTAGCTTTCACATTAGGGAGATCGCACAAAAGATCTGTTTCTTGGGGACAGGCAGCCGGCAGGCTCCCTTCTGGTGGCGTGGTGGGAGAAGAGGGCCTTATCTTCAGAGCAAAAAGGAGATCAGTGGAAAGACCTGTCTGTTTGCTCTGAAGAATGAAGTGGAATTTCGAGGGGAAGGGAGGCAGGGAAGAGATATTTGTTTTTCCCTAAGTGGTTATAATTAAAGCCTTCCACCCAATTGCTCTGTGAACCAGAAAAAGGTATTCGTGAAGTTGTACGTGTTTTTAAAACCATCACAAAAGAACCTTCTTAGCCGCGGGCTGTATAGACGAGCTTGCTCTGCTGCGGCCCCTTGTGGTCATTCTGAAATTTGGCGACTCAATATCACGGGCACTAAATCACTACTGGTAGTGTAAGGTTTTCTCTGCCAATTCCCTCTCCTAAGAGAGGAAGGATTAGGTGAGGTGTTATATGTCTGTATAACAAGCACTGATCAGTTAGCTACATGTCCAGGTGTATATTCTGCAGTTCGGTATCAAACCAAGTTGCTGTATCAATTCTTACAGTGTTTGTTTTGTTTGTTTTGTGGCACCTGGGCTCGAACTCATAACCTCGTGCCTCAGACGGGCGCTTAAGCCACTGAGCCAAACTCCCGGCCCAGTTTTTTTAAGGCAGGGTCGCACTATGTAGCTCATGCCAGCCTTGCGCTCGCGTTGTAGCCCAAGCCGGCGTAAAGTTGCATCTTTAAAATACTCTGGGTTGGGTGGGAATCTGAAGGTGTAGATCAATGAAAGAACTTTTGCCAGGTACAGACTTGACCCTGGGCTGGATCCTCAGCATGAAATATAAACTAAACTAAAATAAGGACTTTTTAAGGTCGTTCCCTGAAGAAAGCATTAATGTAGTACTTTAAATTTTTATCTCCCAGGTGGCAACAAGTTAACCAACCAGCGTTTTCGTCTGAATTGGGCATGGATCTCCTTTGAAAAAGATTATTACCTCATCAATGAAGACTCCAAATTTCTAGATGTCATTCTTAAACGTAGAGGTTACTTGGGAGAAACTTCATTTATAAGTAAGTTTAATTTTGTGTTTTCATCTCAAATCCCATTTTCCTATCAAAGGCTTACAGTTTTTCTAATGTGTTCAAAATACCAATTTAAGCCGGGCGTGGTGGCGCACGCCTTTAATCCCAGCACTCGATTGGCTGAGGTAGGAGAAGCGTTGTGAGTTCAAGGCCGGCTTGGGCTACAATGTGAGCGCAAGGCCGACCTGAGCTACATAGTGCGACCCTGACTCAAAACACTAGGGCTAGGAGTTTGGCTCAGTGGCTTAAGCGTCTGTCCTGGCAGGCGCAAGGTTGTGAGTTCAATCCCAGGTGCCAGGAAAAAAAAAAATTTAGTTCACTGATTTAAAAGCTTGGGGAGTTGTTGACATTGAAAGATTCTTTAGATGTTAAAAAAAAAATAGCAGATCAGTGTCAAAATACGAACCCCTCCAAGGCTTCTACCTAAGTGTGAGCCTCTCTGATCCAGAACAACCTTACAAAATTGAAAGTAACCACTCAGAAGTTACAAAAATAATGAGGCTAGAGAAATCTGTAATTTATCCATAAAAGTAAAATTCTGCTGAAGCATTAGTGTGAAGCATGTGAGGGCTACTTTTATAAATAAATGAAAACTATTCATTAATTTATTAGATATTCAAATATATTGCACTATTTGCTGTGCTCAAGTAGGTCACTAAAAGTTCTGTGAACACCAATGCCTGACTTAAAAGTTTATCTTGGGACTTTTCTTTGTAACCAGCATTAAGTTGTTAAATACCTATCATCCTCTTTATTCCTTTTGAATATAACTAAGTTAAAAGAAAATGAATAAAACTTTATCAACTCCAGCTTCGTATTTGATTTCACATAATCATAAAATAGAGAAAACTATGCTGACATTTTGAAGCAGTAATACAGATGGCACAAAGTATTTGTACCTTGATGAAAAATAGCCACACCCCAAGCAATGATATTATTTTTGATACTGTTTTGTAGACATTTAAACTGATGAGATTTATATGGGTAAACTATATCAGCGAGTGAGATTATCAACTAAAATAGGAATCTAGGGAAGTGTTGGAAAAACGAAAGGTTAGTAACTCTGTCTCCAAAATGGTTATTTTCAAATGTCATTGGTCCTTGAACCCTTAACCAGTAAATTCCCTATTGAAGAAAAGACTAATTCCCTCTCCCCTCCCACACACACACCCCACCATACCTTTTCCTGAGCCACAACTCCTTGCCATTCCTTCCCTGATTTCTCTTGACATGCTTGCTTTCTCAATACTAATTTCTCCTTACTTTAAAAATACTTAATTGTTTTAACTTTAGAAAAGATTTTTTCCCTGAAGATTTCTTGAGGTTACTCTGAGTCTACCTGCAGACTTCCCCACTCCATTTTCGTCTTCTTTATTCACATGGATTTCCACATGACTATCACTGAGATTCTTTGTGTTTAACCAGAGAGTGCTTGAGTTTCTTTGTCCTTTAGAGATACTTTCTCTGTACACACAAGCTCTGCAGATACTATCTTATTGTCAGTAAAAGGTTTGGCATAACTGTGCTTCATGCTTGTGAATACAACAAATAAATGTACAGAAAGTGATAACTAAAAAACTGGGCACATTAGCAATTATTGAGGATATTTTCATATATTAACATTTTTATTCTCATGTGTAAAGATTTTATTTAATTATTTACAAAGAGCTTGTGTATAGTTTTAGGAAAGCTAATAGTTGCAAAAGGTTTTAAAACTGACTTTTTAGATTTTTCTTTCCAATCTACTTATAAATTTTTATTGATTGTTCATTTTGTTTCCTTAAACTGAATGCTAAAATATCAAACAAGGCTCTTTTTTTAAGTTATTCTTTCAATGAATTATTTTTTCCTACAAATGTGAGATACTAACAATTATACAAATTCTCTCCATGTTTACTTGGTTAACCTCACATAGTTACTAGTAAAGTGGAATGATAGGTAAAAAGACTTCTCTGTATGACCCATATCTGCTATCACCAAAGTTGGTCCTAGAATTCACACTAGGACCTAGGACCTAGAATAGAAATCAGATTAAAGTGGAAGGGGGCCTCATAAATGTCCTGTAATGGGAATGTTTTGTGTAACTCCAGAAAACCTCCACTTTCACTTAAGAACTTTCAGAATAAACCAGCCTGGGTTATAACTAAAGAAAAACTGTCACCTACAACCAAAGATAGAACATCATTTGTGCCCATTCTGTACATCATGAGTTATGTCAAATTTTTAGATGCATTTTCTCAAAGATGACTATTCATTCTATGACCATTATAATCCAGTAATAAACTGAACATGTATTCGTATGTCACAATGGTCTTTGAATCTTGAAGATCTTGCTACTAGTTATTAAATAACATTTACTAATAGCAAGGTGCTTCACTAGGCACATTAAACACTTTACCTATCTCTCTTGCTCCTTACAAATAGGTATTTACTAACTTTTTTGAGGGTTCATTGTCAGGTGCTGGGTTGGAAATGGATCTTGGAGTGACCCTGATAGTTATTGCTTATTGAGTTACTATTATGTGCCAGACTTAGTTCCCAACTTACTATATGTTAACCCTTCAAGAAGAGTACCATTATATCCTCTGTTTTATAAGTGAAAAATAGAGAGGTTTTGATTTGTCCAAGTTTACCCACCTAGTAGGAGGCAGAGCTGAGATTTGGCTTTGAGATCCGTGTCCATAATCACTGCACTGTAGTGTTTTTAAAACTGAGAGAAGTCTGATACTGGGTTGTGGCTGAGGAAGAACATAAAATCTATTCTTTCATTCCTAAAGTACTTTGTTCAACACCCATATTTGTTTTTCATATAAGAAAGAACATGCAATTGCAGTTTTACTTAATAACCAAAGTAAAAAAAAAAAAAAAAGACAGGTGTTTTCAATAGTAACAATTGGAATTTGGTATTACAACTTATTTTTTGTCAGGCTGAATATCTACCCTGACCATAATGTAGTAAATACATCTAGTTAAAACTAGCAACTATTCTCTGTGTTACACAGGTTCTGTTTTTGGTTTTAATTTGCCTTTTGATTATCTGAGAAAAGAACCACTGCTGATGAAAAACAAACAAACAAAGAAGCAGTAGCTATCAGAGGCAGACTAACAGATTTTTGCTGGTCATTGCCACTGGGGAAATATGGGTCAGTGAGCAGCACGTTCTGGAACCTCAGAGAAAACGGTTCCTTTCATCCTCAACTCTGCAGTGAATTGTGGTGGTTCTTAAAGGTGTTGCAAGTTCTTTGTGTGCATTACAAACCAGATAGCTGACCAGAAGTCTGCGGCATTGGACAAGATAAGTGTGCTAGAACACCATTCTCTACTCTTTCCCCCTCCTACCATTAAATAAATCATAGTTTACCTGCTAGTGAAAAAGAAGAATACAATGCAATATTTATCTGTCGTGTTTTATCTGAGATCTCTAGGACAAAAACTTTTAACAAAACCTTTTCTTAGTCTTCATTTTAAGATTAAACTAATGACTAGTGATATAGTATAGTCAGAAGAAGAAATAAATAATCTAATTAATCTTACATAAACAATCTAAGGGTAAAGGTTTTTTCTGTTCTGGTTTCTCACACAAACCCAGCACATAGGATGGAACATAGTAAGTACTCAATGAGTATTTGTGGTTGAATGGATAATATTTGGTCCAATTTCAGCTCACATTTCAAAAACAATTTAGAAATATAATCTCTTCAATTAAATGAGAAATGTTACAAATAAGTAACTTTAAGACTTTAAATATCTAATAGTCACAAGAATATTTTACTTTTTTTAAATGTCTGCCAAATTCTATGAAAATGTTAGGGCCAGGGATATAGCTCAGTGACACAGTGCCTACCTGGTAAGTGCAAGGCCCTCAGTTCGATTTCCGGTTCCAAAAAATAAAAAGAAAGATAGAAAGAAAAGAAAAGAAAAGAAAAGAAAAAAGAAAAGGTCAACATTTAGAAAAATATATTTGAAAATCATTCATTTGATTTGCTAGAAGGTTTTGATTCCATTTTTAAGGATATACAAATATGATTGTGATTGTATAATCTGTCTGTGACATTGAATTTGTTCACTGGCTTTTTTACAATATACGCAATGGTTTGAGTTCTTTGTATAGAAGTGGCAATGCAGTTAAAGACTGAGTGATTCTTCAGCCTTCACAGCCCACTGAAATTGACCTTGGGTGAACCATCTAAGCAATCCAGGGATGCTGCTCTTAACAACCTTATGTATTTAGTGTTCCAGTTCTGTTCACATGGTTACATGGTGTTCTGGGTGTTCTACAAAGAAAACCCTGACCATGTTGATAAAGTGAATTAGATTCTCTTAAAGGTCCAAATTCCATTAAATCCCTATGGAATTTTGCAATTTTTTATTATTCTGCTTAGGCATTTATGAATGAGATTGTCAAAAATTCTTTGTCTCACAGAGTGTCTGAGTGGCCTATATTTTCTCAGAGAATATTCTTTATATTTTTATTACATGCAGCAGCACATGGAAACATCTTTGTGCAGAATTTTAAGATTTATGAAGTTTATAGAAGTAACGATATTGTACAACGTAATTAAAAATTTCCTCAGCCTTATTTTGCATGGAGTTCTAACACTTAACTTAGCTCAAAGAATGTATGGCCATATAATTGAGGCAGGAGGAGAATACAATCATCTGTTCAGTGCCTGGAGTACAACACTTTCATCGTCCAATCCATATTCAGCTACCCATGTGGCAGAGTCAGAGCAGTGCCTGCCTTGTCCTGCAGAGTAGGTTGGCATGTGAAGGAAAGCCTTAATAATCCCACTGTAAGCAAGCTAAGGAAATGGTATTATGTTTCTGTGAAGGTATTGGCACACGAGACGGGACAGCAGAAAAAGACAAAGACTTCAAGGGCAAAGCACAGAGGCAAGTACAGTTCAACCCAGGCCAGACCAGAGCCACGTGGAGAGTGCGGGTCCTGAGTGACGGCGAACACGAGCAATCCGAGACCTTCCAAGTGGTTCTCTCCGAGCCCGTGCTGGCGGCCCTGGAGTTCCCCGCGGTGACCACGGTGGAGATCATTGATCCCGGAGACGGTGAGAGCCATTGTCAGCTTTGGCTATGCCACTGCGCTTGAGGTTTCGCGTGACCAAATGCCGAGGAGCTTTGAAATTCAGTATTTCCTCTACAGGGAGAATTTTCTAGATTAATGGTTCAGAATTTTGGATTATACCGATGGGAAGAGGAAAACCGAAAAGTAACAAAGAGAAGTTACACTTTTTTCTACAAGTTAATGAACTACACATAGTACTACTAACATGTTCTTTCTGGTGTTGATTCTACCCTTCAAAACCATTATTGCTCATCTCATTTTCTAAAATTAATGCATCAATTTTAAAGTCTTTTGGGTGTCTTAAAATATCTTTTAAACAAATGACTTAGGAATGAGATCGTTTTAGGATTAGTTTGTTCTCCATATATCATTAAATTATTCAAGTTTCCTTCATATATTCGCCAGTCCCAAGTTTTCCTTTGGTGAGCTGGTTCCACATTGTTACATAATACTCACCCCGCCCACTAGCAGCTGAGCAGTGGCTTAAGGCCTTGCTCCTAATTCCTCTTCCATTATGTTTTCTTACCCTTGAACACCCTTGGTTGATGATGGTAAAAGTGAACCTTAATGCTTTTGTGTGTAATTTGACCTTTTTCCTCCCTCTGCCAAACTTCTACAACCCTGGCTTGTCTTGATGTAGCTAGGTGGAAAAAGAAAAGAGTCAATGACTTTTTTGAGAGCTGGCATTTATAAAAACCTTACTGAAACTTCTGAAGCTGAAATCCTGTCAGAAACCAGACTGGACTTTCTTTTTAAACTGCCAACCTCCTTTATCAGTCAGAAAACTCTTAAATGCTCTTTAAAGATGCAATCTAGGGAGTACATGAAATGAGACACATGCAAAAAGCCCCGTCAAAAGACTAAGTTTAATTAAAGAGAGGGAGAGAAAACTGGAGCTCCAGCATCATTTTCTTAAGTAATATCTCTGCCTTTTATTAAATATGAAGTTGGGTTATTCCATTAAAGAACAGTTAGCATTTTGTTACATTTAATTTTATGTACATTAAATACAAATAATTAAGATTTTTTTCCAGTCCTGAGCTTGGGGACTTTTTGCCTTTTAAGGAAGACTAGGGTAGCTTTCATACTTTAAACTGGCCCATTAATTAAAGCTGAAAGCCATTTTTTGAGATTTGTATTTGCCAATTGGTAAATTGCTGTACTTCACATTAAGGAATAAGATACTTAAATTTATTTCTTCCTTCCTCTTTACGTTTTCACAGTGACACTCTTTACTGGTGATTTATGTGAGCTGTGGTATATATTAAAATAGAACAAAGCACACACTACACAAACATATAATCCTCTACATAATCCTCTTTATTTTTTTTTCTTTTAGTACTAGTGATACTCTCCTACTGACTTACATTTTTATTTTTTTATTTTAAAACAAGGTCTTGCTAAGTTTCCTAGGTTTTCCATCCTGCTGTCTTAGCCTCCCAGTGTGCTGGGATTACAGTTGTGCATCCCCATACACAGCTAACAAAAATATCCTTTTAACCTAAATTTGATACACAAATACATACCTGCATACACCCTGGCTTCTTACATAGTCATATCATTGTAATTATTTGTATCAACTTACACTTTTTCAATTATTTAGTTACGATTTAAATAAAAGTTTTGATTGCATCCACAATCACTGGAAAAATAACTCATCCTTGTATACTTGCTTTTCTAACCTGAAGCAGCTCCCCCTGCCCCCACGGGTACTCTGTAATAGCTGCAATGCCTCCAGATATTTGTAGCCCTTCTGCTTACAACCGCAGATCTGTGGTCAGCAGAGTTGAGCTCCTCCGCCAAGAGAAGGTCTAGGCCTCACCCTCCTGTGTCCTGCAGCATCTGTGTAGGAGCCCAGCCTGTATTGAGTGGCAGAGACCAGTAAATGTGGGTGCAAGCGAGGCCCCAGTCCATCCCTGAGAGCTTCAGGATGGCCATGGATATGAGGAAGCAAAATCTTGAATCTGTG
>RJWM01017208.1:0-43520 GCA_004363535.1 Dasyprocta punctata | reverse complement strand
CTTAGCTTCTATACTTGGATGAGTGGCCTTATTAGGACTTAGTGGTGGCTGAACCTTCTACTAAATGTTCCCTGTCACCACCCCAGCAGGGACAAGTGACACCTCATTACTGCTGGACAAGGGTGGAAATCCAGTCAGCTTGTGATGACTGCACTTTGCCAGATGTCATGGAAATAACCTGTTTTCAAGATGAAAGTTCCATCTCCTTATTTAACCTTCTGGTAACTTGTTGGGAGATATGAGAACATTTCTTATTAGCTAATGAGACTTGAAATCTAGGCTTCCCACCTCTTCTTGGAATGCATGCAGTTCCTCAGTTTATTCTGCTGTGTTTGACTGAGTAGAGCTGCTGTTATCTAAAAGTTTGTCTCTGGACTTAGTTCTGTAACTCAGTGGCAGAGAATTTGCCTACCACTTGCAAGACCCTGAGTTCAATCTCCAACAACAAATATGTACATACATGCATATATAAATACATGCACAAATAGAATAATAAAAAATAAGGCTTCTACTTGTTCTGCACCTAGAAATAGAAATAATAAAAACACATCTATTCCATTACTAAAGAAGTTCTATCTGGTTACATTCACAAAAGATAATTTTTGAAAGAAAGTTTTACTTCCTATGAAAGTCTGTCCTATTAAAACTAAGCTGCAAAAACTTTTCAGGGGAGTAAATTTAACTGTAATTTACTGTTGCTCAGGCATTTTGTAGATGGATGTGGATGAATTTGACTCTCCTATCCAGAACGAGGGGTATATGTTGGAGGCATTATAACCTCCCCAGAAAAATTTAATTGCATCGAGAGGCTCAAAAGGGAGGATGAAAGGGATAGGAATGATTACTTAAAAGAAGGGAAGAGGCCTCATGATTAGCATTTTTTGTGCTTATCTTAGAAGGGAAAGAAGGTTCGTTTTCTAGAGGCATTTATTAAATTCAGGGATATACATCATCATGCAGGGAAAAAAAATGAAAAAAAAAAAAAAAACTCTTGTTAATGTTACACAACTCAGGACTGGGGATTTAGCTCAGTAGCAGAACTACCTGCCTGGCAAGCATGAGGTCATGAGTTTGATTCCTGGTACCACCAAAAAAAAAAAAAGTTACACAACTCCAGAGTCTTCAAATTTTCAGCCTCCCTTAATAGAACTTTGAATCCCATATATCTCACATTACCATACTTCAAAAACTAAAAAAAGTTCTTACAACTTGCTTCTTCCCAATTTCTTAAGTTCTAACCATGTATCTTCTCCCGGGCAACTTAGGCTCCAGTTATTTTGTGCAGCTTTTAGTGCCCCAAAGATTCTGAAGCTAGTCAGTCTTCATCTCCTCTGCCAGAAATGACCTTCCTTTTGCCCACTAAAATCTGTTCCTCATTGCTACATGTCAGCAGTTTACTATATGCCTACTGGTGCTAAATGCTTTATCAATATTCCTACAAGAATGTGACTACCAATGACCCAGTTCAACAGATCACATCACAACTGGTAACTAGCCTTCAAATAACTACCTTTATGTGGGGAACTCAGTATTCATCATCTTATGCTTTCTTTATTTTTTCAATGACGTTTTGAATTTTTTGAATATAGAAGTTTTCCTCTTCTTTTGTTAAGATCAACCATATGGATGCTATAAATTTGTTCTATCTTAAATGGGTTATTTTCTTAATTTAAATTCAGATGGTACATTGCAAGTGTATAAAATATATTTGACTTTTATATTTATATTTGAATATATAACCTTGTAGAGCTTGTTTATTAGTTTAAGTAAGGGTATTCTGTACATGGTCCTGAGATTTTCTATACACACGGTTATTTTACCTGCAAGTGAATATGTTTACTGTTGAAGGATTTATTGATTCAAATGCTTACTGATTCTTCTCCTACCTCAAACTTCCATTAGACCTTGGGATGGCTTGGGTGTGACCTTCCAAGGGTCATTGCAATTAAAGTCTTAGTCCCCAGAATGGCACTGTTAGGTGGTTTAGAGTCCTTGTCTTATAAATCCAATGTCAAGAGTTCCTCAGGGAGAGTTTCTGTTGACTACTGTTTATCTCCATATTTATAGACTTTATTTCTCTCTTTCTTACTTTTTTTCTTTAACATTTTTGTTGAAAACAACTTTTAAAATAACTAATAATGTGACAATTTTGGAAATGAATTTTTCTCCTTCAAGGTTTTCACTTCATTGTGGTTTGGTTTAGTGTTGGGTTGTGCTTTCTCAGTGGTATGTTTAGACAAATATTGCCAAGTCTCCAATGTTTGTCTCATCTGTCTACTAAAATCTCTGCTGTGTATGTTAGTGGTCAGCATATACTTTGACTCCTTAAATGGCTAGAACCATTGATTTTCCCAGTATTTGATGATGGATTCTCTGTGTGTGTTGGGTCATTTATGAACAGACAATTAACAACACTGCATCATCTTCACTTTCCTGACAGAGCTTCAAAGTTGATCAGAGGTGATAGTTCAAAACTTTCTCACATCTGTAGTGAGCATATGACGTTCTATGCACATGCACTTCTTTATTCCAGGAAGATGCCAAAACTATAAAGTCCTTACAGAATCTCATTACCTGGCTTTTTCCCTTAAGCTTTTCGGTTACCTTATGCTTTGTTCTCACCCTGACCCCCAACCCCCTCTTGTTCCCCACCCCAGCCAACAGCCTTAAGGAATTGCAAAGTTAATCAATAGTCTATTATTTTCCACATATATGCTCCAATGAGAAAAGTTTTTAGTTTAGTTTTGTTTTTGTTCTTACCATTAGGAAAGACATAAGTTAGTACATATGAATAATAAGCCGTGAATCGTTCCTGCTTGTAATTAACTCTTCTAAGATATCACCAAACAAGTCAATTCATAGCAGTTCTCTTGGAATGGAACTTTGATGCAAGTTCAACTCTGTTCTGCCTCACAGGGTCACCAGGCTGCTTGTTTCCATTGTGACCGTAGACTGCTGTTTTTTCAAATCTCCCATGGAATTAGACAATAGTAATGGGAACAGGAAATTTCCATACTACAAAACTCACAGTTTTGTTTTATTTAAAACCAGTATTTATTTTGCATGAATGTTTCTTGGGTTGCTGTAAGTCCTTTAGTTAATCTCCAGTATTCTGAAAACTTTCATCTGTACTCTCATTGGCTCTATATAAAGAAGACTTTTCAGAGAACTTTATTCCATCATTCTAGAAGTACTAGCATCTATTGTGATTTTAAGGTATATTCTTTTGAAACTTGCTTTTCATTTTTCCCCAACAGTCAATATATCACCAAAAGTATTAATAGTTTTTGAAATTTATATCCAACATACATATGTTTGCCATATTTCTCTACAACAGTCTTGGCCTAACTCACTATTATCTCTCATCTCAACTATTACAATGCTCTTCCAAAAGGTATGAGTCAACCCCCTGTCTCAGTACAGAGCTCTAAAGCATCTAAAGTGAACCTTTTGAAATTTAAGTCATGTCTTTTCTCAGCTCTAACTAGTCTAGATGTTTTCCTTTCCCAGAGAAAGTTTTTATAAATGGCTCAAAGGCTCTATAAGATCCAGTACAGTATCTAGCGACTTTTCTGCTTTCTAATACTACCTTTTTGCCTTCTCACCTACTTAAACTACATTGACCTTTGCTGTTTCATATATAGATCTGCATGGTCTCTCAGCAACTTTACACACTTTTTCTTCATTTATACAGATATTTCACTTGCAAATGTCACTTCGTTAGACATATCTTCTGTAATTTTTTGATATAAAACAATAGAACCCTTGCTCCATGAGACAAAGAATCTTCCCTCCTACCCTGTGTAAACTTACTCTATAATACCTGTGTTATGACTTGTGTCTAGATATTCCCCCGAAAGCCTCATGAAGTCATAGGTGGGGCTTTTTCAGAAGTGGCTGGATCCAGAATGTGTGAAGCTAAGACTGATTAATGGTATGATGCTAGGCTCAAGGGCACTAAGATTAAGGGTGTGAGGGGAGCCTACCCTATGTGGATAAGATGCAAGGGTTACAAAGAGCTGTGGTCACCCCTTGCTTGCTTTTTCACCTTTGACCTGCCATACACTGTTTTTCCTCTTTGATTCCTGTCTACCATGCCACAATAGAATGCAAGTGATATGAAGATGTGACTTTTACACTTTGTTTTGCATGTTACCTTGTGCATAGTGTGTATAATAGTGCATGTTACAAATATTTACCAAAATAAAGTAATGAGCAAGAGATGTAAGAAGTAATTTAAGAGAAAATGATACAAGGTTGCAATAACATTAATAATTTTCTACTTCTGAAATGAGAATGAAATGTTTGAATATATTTGATGATGTGCAATACTAATTGATTCATGTAGGTTGGACCACCTCTGCCTATTAATTGCTAACATGCTTGCATTTGATAGCATTCAAATCAATAGAAATGACAGCAATTATTTCAGGATAATTTTCCTCTTCTAACTCAAAATTTAAATGTCAGGAAAAGAAGCAAAGGAATCCTTCCCAATTGTTTCTTCTCAAAAACACAAAATTGTGGCTTACATCTTTGTCCAACCCAGCTACTGTCTGAATAGTTTCCATCTGTTTGGTACCATGTGGCACTCTAGCATATGCCAAGCAATCAGTCATACTGCTATACATGAGGGGAGACAATGAAAAGATTAATACAATTGCTTTAAATCTGGTGAGGAACACGATGACTCAGTGACCTCACACATGCATTCTGGAAATTATTGTATCACAGAAAACTGTTAAACTCATTTCTGGGGTGAGTAGAATATTTAAAAAACAATTTGACAGAGCAAGTGTATTGAACGGTGTACATGACAATTCCTGCTAGTTACAATTTTCTTGCCCAGGTTGGTGAGAAACATTGGAAGAACTATAAAACAATCTCAGAAAAAAAAGTTTTGTTTGTGTTAAAATATATACCTTGACTTTGTTTATACCTCCAAGCTTTTACACTGAAGATACACTAGCTTTAACTTCAATTTTTTCTTTTTATCTTTTTTTCAGGAATAAGCTGTTGGGCTATATCTGTATAACTGTGCTTTTAATTTTCTGGATTCATAAAAAATTTTTCCTTAAAAAAAAAGTTTATACCCATATTCTCACTGCAACACATCTAGTTGCAGATACATTGCAGTGAGAATACACAATTTACAACAACAACAACAAAAACTGAAGTAAGTTAGTACCTGGTGATTCAATGAGACCAGGGCAATGTGGCCACTCATTCTAGGAGCTAACATTGTCACTTCTTTGTCACAAATATCACTCAAGATTATACAAAATTGAAAAGAGAAATCCAAGGAAAATTCAGGCTTTGTACCAACGTGATTTTAACAACATTTTTCAACTTCCTGATTAGAATTTAAAAATTAATCTTAAAATTCTGTGAGCACTCTGTTCAAGATTCTTTAATGAACCTTATTTCCTAAGTCTTTAATATTTTAGAAAATAGTTAATTGTTATATTCAGTAAAAATAGAGTTCATGAATTATAATTTACTTATAGCATTCACCTTTGTTAAATAACACAAATATATTTGTCAGATAACCAAGTATAAAGAGTATTCTTTTTTTTTTTTGGTATCAGGATTGTACTCATGACCTTGTGCTTGCCAGGCAGGCACTTGTGCCACTGAGTTAAACCTCTGGCCCTAAATTCTTACAACCCAGGTAAACACTATTTGGGAGGACAGCCTTGCTAAAATATACATTTGGAAAAAGTCATATGCATATGTGGCAAATATACATATACGTGACATTTATATCTACTTATACATTCTTATTTATGCATTCATATGTATATCTCTTATACATTTATATCTACTTATGCATTCTTATAAGTATGTATGTGTTATAACCACCTATAGAAGTTATACTATTTTGGCAGGAAACTCAGAAATGACCAAATATTTTGTGAATTAACTTACCTATCTCTGACATACTTAATAAAAATTATATACTTACCAGACAATGAAAAGAAAAAATTCAACTACTATCTATAATTTCAGGCTTAAACTTTAATGCAGAACTCTGTTCAATTGGACATATATGTAATGGGAAGAACACATTTGTTTGAGTTGAATTAGCTTAAAGAAAACTTGTTTCTTCAGCTTTTTTTTCTTACTAAGGGAGGATGGACAATGAGAGTGAAGATGACGAGTCTTTCCAAGGTGGAAAATACTTGTATTACAACTATTCTATGTAAGGAAAATTAGAGGGTTCATGTTAAAATATTAAATGTGGCAGTTTACACTAACGTATTTATTAGACTTTAAATGATATAAAATTAAGGGAACAATGTGAATAATTGAAAAGAAAAAAATGCCCATACAATTCTCGCAGATGAAAAGTAAGTAGGAAGTGATACCACTTTAATTGTCTGTCTGAATAGAATACTACAAGGTATGTCATGCTTCAGAACCATAGAAAAGCTTAGAAATTAGAGGTAGCAGATATCTCAGAAGAGAACTACTCATGAAGTTAGCACAAAAATTTTAACCTAGAGAAGACCATGTGTAATACTTGGGACAAAGGAGATGTGGCTGTCCGAGATTAATACCATTAAAAAGAAAATAACTACCTTGTACAAAAATAAAAAGAATGATACCTTGATGGTGTCTCAGAAACCAGTAAGACTTCACCCATGGTAAGCTTAATGGTGCAAAACTGTCAACCTATCATCTGAGAAGAGAATCTCCAATTATTTCTCATAAGGGCCTAATAGAAAATCGGTTCCCTGGGATTCACTTTGTTATGCTCAGTCTTCCAGGCACTCAGAAGCTGCTGAAACTATGGTCCAAGGGAACATGGCTACTGCTTCTGCCGGTAGCATACTGTGGCATTGTCCATTCAATGCTAGTTTTATTGGCATGAAAATGCAAAAGATGTTGGATTATTGAGGTTTCCACCCAGATTTTAAAAGAAATCTGTGATGAGTAAATGAGCCCCTAGCTAGGTACTGGGTAAAGTTGTGAGAATAAAGCCAAAGTTACAGTGGAGAGTTCAACAATTTGGAATTGCCAAGAATGTAAAATGCCTGCTTAGTAAAGCTGTAGATAATGAGTAAAACCAGTCCATGAGAGAAGATGTGTTGGTTGCAACCAATAGCCTGAAGAGGCGACACTGTCCAAACTCTGTAATTTACATCTCACCACCCTGTGCCATGGATGACGAATATGAACCTGAATAAACTAATGATTCCTCTGCTGAGTTTTGGGCTTGTTTGGGTGTGATTTCCTTCTATCTCTGTAGATACAGTCTTCCCTTTTAGAATGGACATACTTTGTGCATTTGTACTTCGGGATTATGTAACTTGCTATTGATTTCTGCAAAGTTCTCACTTAAGAGATTGTTTTGAGTCTCAGAAGAGACTTTGACATGGACTTTTGAAAAATTCTGGAACTGTTGAGACTTTGGAGAAGATAATATTTTGTTTAAAGTTGTATACAAAATTGTTGTACCATGCTATAGCATTATTAATTTATTGGGTTTATTCAAACATTAAGTACAATTTAAATTATGCTTGAGCTTCAATTTGACAAGATATAAGATGATATGGTTATGACTATTGTTGATTTTATTGGCTTGGCATCCACCTAAGAGATTAGTAAAACACACTTCTCAGCATGTCTGTATTACTCATAGTAATATGATCAGGGGTCTCTATCAAGTCCTTCTTCTCTTACACTGATTCTTTCCTTTGTCATGAATTAAGCAACTTTGCTCTACCAGATCATTCTACCATGATGACTTTGCTTTGAAATAACCAACCATGGATTGAATTCCCTGAAACAATGATCTGTCACTTTGTTGGCGATATCTTCTGCAATTTTCTGATATAAAACAATAGAACGCTTGCTCCATGAGACAAAGTGTCTTCCCTTTTACGCTGTGTGAATTTATATTTTTGGTAAGGCTATCTAACATCAGAACTTTAAAAGCTTCAACACAGAAGACAGAATAAAATAGCAAATCACAAGACAAAAAAAAAAATGCAATCCCAAACACCCAACCCACCCAAGATAAGTCCATAACACAAAGAGATAGAGCAAATTGGAAGTCAGCAAATGGAACTTTGTGAAATGATAGCAGCAGAAGGGAAAAAAAATGTAAGAGGCTATAGAAAAAAATAATCTTTAAAGTGCAAAGAGAAAGAACTATCAAATTGAAAGACATTAAAGCAGACACAGAGAAGCAAATCGAGATCAAGAAAATGATGGAAACCATGAATGCCAAATATAAACAAGAAATGGGATTCATGACAGATCCAAGCAGAAATACAGAAAATTAGAAAGTCCATTGCAAGTATATGCAGCAGATTGAATGAAGGCAAAAATAGAATATCAGATCTAGAAGACGAGAACACAACTAACAATTGTGAAACGAAAGATACCTTAAAAATAGCAAGAGACCAGTAAAACTCAAACCAACAGCTACAGGATGAAGCAAAGAAAAACAACATATTATCTACTGGAATCAGTGAGAAAACCAGAGATGGCACAAAAGTCGTTAAAAACCTCTTCACACAAATAATGGCAGAAAACTTCCCAAACATGGATAAAGAATTTGACATACAAATCAATGAAGCATATAGAACTTCAAAAAGCTGTAATCAAAATAAATCTACACCAAAACATATAATAATCAATATTCCAGAAATTCAGCATGAAAACAAAATAGTAAAAGCAGAGAAAAAACATCATCTATAAAGGCAAACCTATCAGAATCACAGAGATTTCTCAACACAAACCCTAAAATCAAGAAGAGTCTGGAGTGAATTTCAAGTCTAAAGGAAAACAGTCTTCAGCTCAGAACCATGCACTCTGCAAAACTATGTTTCAAAATTGATGGGGCAATAAGATGCTTCCATGACAAAGAACAACTGAAGAAATTTATGACCACTAAATCAGCTCTACAAAATGCTCTAAAAGGCATTAGAAATAGATAACAAAGACCACAAGCACAGGAACACCAATAGAGAGAAGTTGCCAGGAATAGCAAACAATTAAACAGAACACAAAGACAGGAAGCAAAAAACAGGGAAACAACTTGGAAAAGAAAAGCCTATATATCAGTTATGGATATTAATGTAAATGGTCTTGACTCACCAATGAAAAGAACTATACTGGCAGAATGGATCAAGCAGCAAGATCCAACAATATGCTGCATTCAAAAGACACATTTAACCCAAAAAGAAATTCATAGACTAAAAGTCAAAGAATGAAAAATGATTCTCCACACCACAGAAACCCAGAAAAAAGCAGGATGGCTATTCTACCTACTGACAATGCAAACTTTAAGCCAAAACTGATCAAAAGGGACAAAGAAGGTCACTGCATACTTGTTAAAGGAAAACTCCAAGAAGAAGAGACAACAATCAAAAATATTTATGCACCAAACACTGGTGCACCCAACTGCTTAAAACAAATAGTAACTGCCTTAAAAAAAACAAACAAGCACTAACACAATTGTAGTGGGGGACCTTAATACCTCACTTGTGCAAATGAATAAACTAGACAAAAAGATCAACAAAATAATTAAAATTATACCAAACCTATGAACAAATGGACTTGGCAGATGCCCCAAAACATCAGAATATGCATTCTTCTCAACTGCACATGAGACATTCTCCAAAATAGATCATACATTAGTAGACAAAACATGTTAAAGTAAATGTAGAGGAATTTAAATCATCTCATGCACATTATCTGACCATAGTGCAATGAAACAGGAAATTAGTGGCAAAGAAAACCACAAAAACTATATTAAAATGGAAAATAAATAGCACCCTACTGAGCAACCAATGGGTCATAGAGAAAATTAAAGATGAAATCAAACAGTATACACATTTAAATGATAATGCTTATACAACATACTGAAACGTATGGGATGTAATAAAGGAATCATAAGAGGGGAAATTTATAGTGATGAGCTCACACATCAGGAAAACAGTATGAGCTCAAATAAACAACCTGATTAAACCTCATACTTCTAGAAAAAGAACAAATCAAACCCAAAGCTTGTATGAGGGAGGAAATTACAAAGAAAGAGAAGAGTAGAAATTAATGCAATTTAGACTAAGAAAACAATACAAAGAATCAATGAATCAAAAAGTTGGCTCTTTGAAACAATAAATAAAATTGATAAGCCATTAACCAACCTCATCAAAAAGAGGAAAGAAAACAACATGTATTCAAGCAGCTAGGAATGAAAAGGGAGAAAACACAATGAACCCCAAAGAAATCAAAAGGACAATCAATACCTACTATGAGAACCTATACTCTAATAAGATGGAAAACAGAGAAGAAATGGACAGGTTCCTAGATACAACTGAATTGCCAAAACTAAATCAAGAAGATATAAAAATTCTAAATGAACTGATATTAGCCAATGAAATTGAAAATGTAATAATAATTTACCAACACAGAAAAGCTCAGGCCTTAATAGATTCACTGGTGAATTCTACAAGAAGTGATAAATGAACTAATGGCAGTAATGCTGAAACTCTTTACAGAAATTGAAATGGAAGCAGTACTTCCAAAGTCATTTTTGGAAGCAAGTGTTATCCTGATTACAAAACCAGAGAAGAACCAAATAAGAATAAAACCACAGGCCAATCTCCCTAATGATCGTTGATGCAAAAATCCTTAAGAAGATATTGGCATTCTTAACAAGAATGTAGCAAATCATCAGGAAGATCACACACTGTGACCAAGGAGGGCTGAACCCAGGGATGCAGGAAGGTTCAATATATGCAACTTAATAAATGTAATACACCTCACTAAAGGAACCAAATACAAAAATCACATTATCATCTCAATAGATGCAGAAAAAGCATTTGACAAAGTCTAACACCCATTCATGATAAAAACCATACAGAAAATTGGAATAGATGGTCTTTACCTCAATCTTGTAAAAGCCATCTATGACAAACCAACAGCTAATATCATATTAAATGGTCGAAAACTGAAAGTTTTTACTCTAAAATCAGGAACCAGACAAGGATGTCCATTATCACCACTTCTATTCAATATAGTTTTGAAAACCTTAGCCAGGGCAATTAGGCAAGAGAAAAAAATAAAAGGAATACAGATAGAAAAAGAAGTTAAATTATCATTATTTGGAGATGACATGATACTCTATATAGAAGACCCCAAAAAACTCCACCAAAACACTGGTAGATTTAATATCTAAATTTAGTTGTGTAGCAGGATACCAAGTCGATACTCAAAAGTCAATAGTATTCCTGTACACAAACAATAAACTCACAGAAAGAGAAATTAGTGAAGGCACACCCTTCACAATAACATTTAAAAAATACTCAGGAATCAGTCTAGCAAAGGATGTAAAAGACCTGTGGAGTGAAAATTATAATACCCTAAAACAGAAACTTGAAGAAGATATCAGAAAATGGAAAGATATCTTTTGACTTGGATAGGAAAAACCAACATAGTGAAAATGGCTATGTTCCCAAAATTGTCATGCAGATGTAATGAAATCTCAATCAAAAAACCATTAACATACCTCACAGATCTAGAGAAAACATTCTTAAAATTCATTTGGAACCAGAAAAGATCTAGAATAGCAAAAGCAACTGGGCACAACAAAGGCAAGTCAAGGAGTATCACAATTCCGCACTGAAAACTATACTACTGTGATATAAAACAGCATGGCATTGGCAAAAAAGCAGGACTGTGGATCAGTGGAATAGCATGGAACATGCAGTCATATCACTAAAAACACTCAGCTACCTTATGTTTGACAAAGGAGCCAAATATGTTCACTGGAAAAAAGATTGTCTTTTTAATAAATGGTACTGGAAAAAGTGGCTCTCCACATGTCAAAGACTAAAACTAGACCCATGTCTATCACCATGCACTGAACTGAAGTCAAAATGGGTCACAGATTTAAATATTAAAACAGAAACACTAAATCTACTGGAAGAGAAAATAAACAGAAGTCAACAAATGACATCTCACCTTATTAAAAAGCTTTTGCACAATGAAAGAAATCACCAACAGAGTAAAAAGCAACCCACAGAATGGGAAAAACTTACAGCCAGCTGTTTCACAGACAAAGGACTTGTACCTAGAATTTATAAAAAATTGAAAAATAAAATCAGACCCCTCCCCCAAATTCAAAGACCCAGTCCATAAATGGGTATCTGAGATGAATATGTACTTCTCAGATGAGGAAATACAAACAGCAAATAAATACATGAAAACAATGTTCAACGTTTTTGGACATTTAAGAGATGCAAACTAAAACAATACTGAGATTCTATCTCAGCCCAGAAAAAATGGCTATCATCAAAAAAAAAAAAATCAACCAATAACAAATGCTGAAGGAGCTGTGGGGAAAAAGGAACACTTCTCCACTGGCGGTGGGAATGTAGACTGGTGGAAATCAGTGTAGAGATTCCTAGGATTAGAGGTCCCATTTGACCCAAATATTCCCCTTCTGGGTGTATTCCCAGAAGAATTATAAACAACATACCACAGTGATATATGTTCATAGATGTTCATAGCAGCAAGATTTGTAATAGTTAAATATTGGAAGCAACTCAGGTGTCCTTCAACCAAGGAATGGATAAAACAGATTTTTTTGCGCAATGGAATACTACTGAACTATAAAGAAAGACAGATTTGAGACTTTTAAAGGTAAATGAATGTATCTTGGGACAGTACACATAAGTGAAATTAATCAGACCAATATGTGTAAACATCTCAGTGTATCTCTAGTGTCAAAAACTGAATAAGTAAAGAATGAAAATGTACAATAAATATTGTGAATTGGTAAGAAATTGTTCAAAAGAAAAGACAAACTGTGATGGGGTAACGAGGAAAGGAAAAAAGGGGTAAGGGAAACATACATGTACACACATGATAGTTAAGATAGTTATACAGCTAGCTTCTCTTAGTTCCTTGTAAAGAAAGTTTTGTGTTAATATTGTTAGGACAAGGTATCATGCCTATATCTTGTACTGAGAACAACAACTACATAGTGTATCAACTATTGCAAGGGTCCAACTAATCTGTTTTGAAACTTTGTTTCATTGTTACATTTATCATTTTTTGTCCTTAAAAAAAAGAAAGAAACAAGAACAGAATCATATTAAATGGATTATTTAAAGAATATGAAAAATATCTTTCAGAAATATAACAATAAAAATAGTGGGCCAGGCATGGCAGCACATGCCTGTAATCTGACACTCAGGAGGCTGAGGAACTCCAGAATTCGAGGCCAGCCTGGGTTATGTAGTGAGCTCAAGGGCATCCTAAATCACATAGAAAGACCCTGTCTCAAAAGCAAAACAAAACAAAACAAAACAAATAGAAATTTAACATGAAGAAAAGAAATAATTGAAGTTTTGCCAGTGAAAATAAAAGAAAAGCACAGTTACTGAAAAAAGTAAATAAAACTATAAGAAAGAAATTTAATTCATACAGCTAAATATTTCAGCAAAGAGAATAAACTAATAATTATTTGGCATAAGAAAATTCCAAAACTGAAAGATCCAAATTTCTGGAGTAAAATTCACTAATTAATTCCCAAGAAAATGTATTTAAAAAATGAGCAATACTGAAGTATCTCATGAAGAAAATTTAAAACAGAAGATAAGGAAATATATTTTAAAGCCTTTAAGAGAGAAGCCAGGCTTTATGATACAGGACTGTAATCAGGCACTCTGGGTGGCTGAAGCTGGAGGATCACAAGTTTGAGAGCAGCCTGGGGAACTTAGCAACTTAGCAACACACTGATTCAAAACAAAAATTAAAAAAGGTGGGAAGGTCCCTCAGTGTGAAGGCCATAGGTTCAATCCTCAGTACCAAAGATAGATAGATAGATAGATAGATAGATAGATAGATAGATAGATCCTTCCAGAAAGATAAAAAACAAAAAAGTAAAGATTATACAAAACATAGGCCTTTGAATGACAGTGGATTTCCTGCAAAAAATTTCAGGATTTAGATTTCATTGATGTGTTCATTCAAAAGTTGAAAGAAAGTTATTTACAATCTCTAATGTTACTCTTCTACGGAGTAACAAAAATATTTTTCACAGGGAATTTGCAAAAAATAATTTATATCCAATTATGAATCTAGTTAGGCATGTGCTTTCCCAAAATAAAGAAGTAAATCAAGAAAGAGAGAGCTGACTGACCTCAAAAAGATTTGACTCAACAAAACAGAAGAAATATATTCCAAAATTGTTGATAGATAGACTTCACAGGAAAAGAGCATTGCTGTGGGCTGACAGGATTCTAGTTGAGACTAGAAAAAAAGGATAAGGGGATCAGACATGTATTATTAAAATCCAAAGGAACAAAACAAGAAAAAACGACAATTTAAAAATATCTTTTATTACGAATGTGATGAGCATTTACACTTTTGCAGAAAAGCTGAGAATGATGTAGTTGTGGGACCATGGAAAGGTGAGCAAGGAAACAGAAAAAGAAAAGAAGTGACTATGAACACTACAGAAAACAAAAACCACAAAGAATTTTGATTCAATTATGATTAATATTTACATACTCATAATAACATGATAAATATTGTAATTATTTTAAATAAAAATGACTGATATAAATACATGAGAGAATGGTAGGAAAGAATAATTTTTACTTGATAATATGCAAAGAGTTAAATTTTATTTTATATAAAATAGATAATAACAAAAACAGCAATATGTTTTGTTACCAAGAAATGTGAGAATAAATTTCATAATAGTGGAAAGAGGTAAATATAATTTTTCATGGTGAGTAAGAATCAGACTGGGAAAATATTTATTACATGTCTACTATTTTGATGTAGAGTTGATACTGGCAGTAGTTCAGGAGATAGTGAGAGCAAGGGAGAGGGAGAGAGAAGGGATAAAAGAAGGAGATGGTGTAAGGGAATACAAAGAAGGAGGTAATAGAGAAGCAGGGGTGAGCCACAAATAGACAAGACCTTGCTTTAAGAAAGCAGTCTCTCTCATAGCTACCACAATTTTTGAGGACCAAAAGTATGCAGATATAAAGAGCCATAGCCCACCTTCAAGTGAGGAGTTATGAATCCTAGTTAGATCCTTTGTGCTTTAGACCTATGGTGATAAGTACATCCAGGAAAAAGAAAAGAGTTCTGTATGTATTCAGACCCTTAATGTTTTTGATTATTCATTTGCAGTATTCTATACTGACAGAACAGAGAGTAACATGAATAAACATGAACACCAAGTGCACAAAATCTAATTTATATTTGAACTAAAGATAATTATAACATATCACTTGGATCCCAGAACAATTACTAGGGATGAGGTCTAGGCACAGGTTGTCTAGAGGGTCTCCAGACATTTCGCTTTCTCCAAGTTTGAGTGGTCCCAAGACTACAGCATCTGCATCATCTAGGTACTTTTAATAAATAAAATTGTCAGAAACTTCCTCAAAACTACAAGAGAAATTCTGGACATAGATATCAGCAACCTGGGCTGTAATAAGCATTAGGAGTAATTCCGAAGCATTCTACACCTTGAACATCTTCTCTAAGATTTTACTGTATAAAATATAGTGCATAGGTCTCTGATTAGATTTACTGAAAGTTTTATGTTCGATACATTCTTGATTAAGCATTTAAAGTCCTATATCCTAGGCAAACTAGAATGATTGGCCAATCTGTCCGCAGCAAAATCAACACGAACCTCTGTTTTATAAATTTTAAAAGTCAGGCCCTGCTCCCGACATTCTGAATCTGAATCTGCATTTGAATAATTAGTTGCATACACTTCACATTTTGAGAGGCACTGCTTTTGAATAGTGGCTGTGGCTCCCAAATCTATTGCAAAGTAAATCATTTGAAGTCTTTAAAAACATTAACGGTTACCCATATTTTTACACGAGACAATCAGTGTTGATGCCTGCATAGCCTAAAGCATTTGAATGAATCTTTGAGAACAACTAAAATTTCCAAAAGTCATATTAAAGGTGGCCTGAAGAGTGAAGCAAGAAGCCTGTTCAATTATGGCAGGAGCTCCGTCCGTGAATATAGCAACAAAAAAAATGACCAAAGAATTTCAGTATTTCTGACCATTCTAAGATTTTAACACAACTGTGGGCTTCGCAGCCAACAAAACCAATCATAATGTATTCTCTGAAAATATATCATACCATCTCCCTAAAAATATATCACACCAAAGAAGCTCTGTTGTCTTTTTGTCAATCTGAATTTTGTCAATCTGGTTTTGTCCCACAGTGACTCGACTGTTTCTAACAACTGCACCTCCATATCCTCTACTATTTCACTAATTTATCTTGTTGGTGCTAAGCAAAAGAGGAACACATGTCACACTTTTAACTGTAGCCTCTCCTGAAAGTTCACAACAGATGCCTTAGCAAGGCAGGATCAGCTTTTCCACCAATAGTAAAAGGCTTCTTAGCTTTCTGGTGTGTTTTGCCAATAAGGATGATGCTCTTATTGCAGACACATGTGATGAAATGGCAGCTTTCTTTTCTTTTGAAAAATCCCAAAGCCTTGTCTTTTAATGCAGGTTGACTGGTCTCTGTGCAGCAACACAGTTTTTAAGGTTTCCTGACTTGGCTTCATACTATACAAAATGAGCTTGGAGAATGTGCATTATCTATTGCAAATAAACTATAACTTATATAGGACTCTTAGTATTTTCTATTTAAAGCAGGTTTGTTTTTATTGGCAGCCTTAGACTCTCCTGCTGTCTCATCAGCAGCTCTTTTGCCCTTTTCTAAGATGTTCCCCAGTGACATTTGGCTTCTGTTCACTGTGGCTGGGGTTAACTTGTAGGCCTACTAAAACTATGCCTGAAACAAGTAAATAGCTCAATAAAGAGGCATTGATAGAAGCAGTAAATAAAATAATGGGCAGCCTAGTTCAGACTAGAATAACAAATTATGAACTAAACTTTACAACCAGATGCAGTTGAATTGTCACTTGCCATTCACTGGTAGAGTTTTGATATGAGCGCAGCCAAAACTCTCTATTAATTTTGACCTGTATTTGTAGCAACAACCCAGAACTAACTTCACTGCCTTAGTTCCACCTCTGATCATCAGGCTTTAGGATCTCACAATAAGCACACAACATGGATCCCTCACATGAACAACGCACAGTAAATCTGTGCCCCGATGAGAACCTAATGTTCAACTGACCTGACAGGACATGGAGCTCAGTTGGTAGTGTAATTGGTGGACTGCAGCCAAAATACAGATAAAGTTTTTCATCTCCAGCTTGTTACCTCCTACTGTGTGGCCCTGTGCCTAACAGGCCATGGACGAGTGTGGCCTAGGGATTGGGTACCCATGCCATAGTACAACTTAATTTTTAATTTATTGATAAAGTTGTGTAGCAATTGGTACAATTTTAAATCACTAAAAAAATTAGTCAACATTATAAAAACTCAAGCCCAATAGCTCAACATTTCACTTTCAAACTTTCTATACTAGGCATTTACTAACACGTGGTAAGTCTATGAATTTTCCTTTCTGGATAATTTATAGGAATGAAATCACGTGATGCGAGGTCTTTTTTAATTGACTTTTTCACTGATGATAATATTTTAAAGATTCATCTATGTTTTAGCGTATGTTAATACTTTATTCCTTTTTTATAGCCAGATGATTATACATAATGATGCATGCATAGAGTGACATGTATATATTTATTAAATGCATATGTTAATAAACATTGGATATTTATTTGGATTATATTGTTTCTAATTTAGAGCAATTGCAAATAATGTTTTTATGAACATTTGTGTGTACATTTATATGCAAGCTTTTGCATGGACATGATTTTCTTTTGCATTTATTTTGGGTATATATATAAGCATAAAATTTCTGAGTCATATGGTAACCTTGTTTAATATTTTGAGGAAATGCTAAAATCTTTTAAAAATTGGCTATACTACTTTACATTCAAATTAGTAACATGTGAGGGACCCAAAACTTGTGCACCTTTTTATTATCTATTATGTCATAGTCATCCTGATATAAAATGGTAACTTATGATTGCCTTGATTTTCATTTCTTTATTGGGTAATTTCTCTAATTATATTGGCATGCATACTGGAAAAACTTCTCTGGAAAAACACCTATTCTAATTCTTTGTACATTTCAATGGAATCATTTATATTTTTCTTGAGTTGTAATGTCTGTAAATCCCTTATCAGAACTATGATTTTAAGTACTAAGCCTCCCATTCTTTAGGCTGTATTTTTACTTTCTTAATGATAACTTTTTTTGCATGGATTTTGTTTTTATTGTGATGTAATGCAATTTTTAAAGTTTTCTTTTATCACTTCTGTTTTCAGTGTCATATGTACAAACACATTGCCTAACACAAATAAATAGAAGGATAGTTCTATTATTTTTTCAGAAAGAATTTTATTGTCTCAGCTCCCACAATAGCTTTAAGTCAAAATAAACACTTTCCTTTTGTAAATTTAGCAAATTTTTATGTCATAAAATTTAATTCATTTCTTTATGGTTAAAGAACATACTTATTTTAATTCACTTACATCTGTTGGGATTTATTTTCTAGACTAATGTATACTCTATCCTGGAGAATGTTCCATCTGCATTTTAGAATAATTTTTATTGCTTTTATGAGTAGAGAATTCTACAGATACAGTTGATTTATGCTATTAATGAAGTCTTCTATATCCTGTTGATCTTCTGCCTACTTGTTTTAACAAAAATTCAAAGTGAATTTTTAAAGAAGCAAATAGTATATGTTTATAAATTTTGCAACATTGTCATTTTATTTACTATTATTTTATGTCTTCATTTCTTCCTGTGAATTCACATTACCACGTGGTATTCTTTAGTAAATCTAACAAATCTTTGTTCTATTTTCAAACATATTACATCACTGTATAGGCCCAACAATACATGTAGATATGTTTTATAGTGTGCAAGTGTTTTTGCAATAGACAAGAAATTAAGAAGAAAATATATGCAATTTACTATATTCCTACATATATCTTTAGAGCCATTCTTTGTTTCTTGGGGAGCTTCAATTACTTTCCAAAGTGAATACATCTCAACCTAGAGAACTTCTCTTGGTATTGTAACACACACTTACCAGAAAAGAAAAAAAAAACAAAAAAAACAAACAAAAAAAAAACTTCTTTACTGTTTTCATTCATCATTTCTGGAAAATAATTTGGCTGAAATAAGATTTGGGGTTCATTTTTATCCCAGTATTTTGAACATTTCATCCCATTATCCTCTTTATTGCACTGTTTCCAAAGAGAAGAGAATTGTTAATATTGGGCTTCTATATAAGTAAAAAGTATGCTTTTTTCTGGCTATTTCCAATACTTTCTCATTGTATTTTTCAAAATCAAAGTTAGGATGTTTTGGACATTATTTCTTCGAGTATTCTTTTTTAATTATTTCTCTCTCTTCTCTTGAGTAATACAATTCATTAGCTGTGTGCTAAGGTGATTAGTGGTATTCTGCATTTCTCTGAGGTGCAACTCACTTTCTTTATTCTTTTTTTTTTTGTTCTTCATATTTACATTTAGATTTTGATCTATCTTTGACTTTGTAAATGCTTGCTTCTATCAGCTCAATCTACTAGTGAGTTCTTTCAGGAAAATAGATTTTTCTGCTTTCATATTCCTCTGTTTTTAATCCCATCATTTCCCTTTATTTATATTCCACTTTATTAGTATTTTTATTGGTTGTATATTGTAATCATACTTTTAATTGGGTCTTCTTTCATACTTCGCAAGTATTTGTCCTCTGTTATGAATTTTTTCTATGTTGAATATCTGGATTATGTCAATTGCAGTACCTGGTAAATGCTCTTTCTTTCTTACAGGGCACACTTTTATGTTTCTTTCTACGTCTCATAATTGCTTTGTGTTGATTGCACAATTTCAATATCTGTGGTAGCAAGTCTGAATACTGATAACCCTTGTTCCCGGAGCTTGTTCTCGTTTTGCTTCTTTTGCTCAGAAATTTGATGATCGTTTTAGTGAAATGTAACCTACAGTGTTCCTCAGAAGTTATAGTTGGGTCATGTGTATAGTCACTCTGACCTCTTCCCTTGCCAGGGATGCAGTAGCTTTAGCTAGGTTCTCTTTAGCTGTTTCTCTCCCTAACCTCTTGGTACATTTGTAACAGATCTACATCTATTTCTGTCACACTCAATGGGATCACATCTAGTTTTTTGTTAACTAATATTTCTGGTTTTTGATGATGCATGAGGCTTAAATTGCTCCACACTCCGGTAGAATTTAAGTGTGGCTCCTTTTTCAGGTAGAATTTAAATTGCTGTCTGGAGCTTGTTCTAACTCCAAATTTCCTCTTTGCTGCTCCTCTTCCTAGTATATTATGTTAAACTTCTAGGTCATTTATAATTTCCTGTGTTGATTTCATGGTGCCACCAGTTTTCTATTAATTCCACATTATTTAAATATCCCTTGATTTAGAAGTATCCTCAGGCTTGAAATCATCTTTGCCTTGTCTTCCCTGTCCCAAAATGTATTCTTATGGAGGGTTGGAGAGATAAATCTTTTTAAGACTTTCTTGTGCTCTAATTCTAAAGTCTCCACCAATGTTCTAAGCTAGGAGTGCAGAATGCTGTTACTGCTCTTGTCGTGACATCATGTTCTATGCATGGAACACCAAGAAAACAAAAGCAGAAGCAGCTCTAGTAGTCTATGCTTGCCTCTGCTCTATGAATAACTAAGGTAGGGGCAAGAGAGCCAGATATTCTTGGTCTGCTGCACCTGGCATAGAGTTTCCACCCTATGAGTGGGAATGGGGTGTCCCAGATTTCTCAGATACTCCTGGCTAGAACAGTTTTCTCGAGACCCATCTGTGGGAAATGAAAAACACTGATAATTTACTTTCCTTCAAGAAAAATCCATGGTTTCTGATTGGGAGCTGAGGATTGAACATCCTACTTTCTTTTCTATTTTATTTTCTGTATGGCATAGAGCTTCCAATGTGCTGATCTGGGGGTGGAGTGGGAGTGAGTTATGACTCAAATACCAGAATTCATCATTGCTCTTAGAAAAATTTAATGA
Organism: Dasyprocta punctata; assembly: GCA_004363535.1. NCBI lineage: Eukaryota > Metazoa > Chordata > Mammalia > Rodentia > Dasyproctidae > Dasyprocta > Dasyprocta punctata. The sequence continues at coordinate 22,471 of RJWM01017208.1, read as the reverse complement.
ATTTTCTTCTAAAAATATTTCTCAATTTGCTATGTTCTAAGGGCCAATTTCAGAGACTTCAAATGCTGTTTACTTTAAAAATTTCACCAGTTAACATTGTTTTACTGAAGAGAAGATTTCTGAGGCTCATGATGCTGACATTTCATGACTACTTCCTCCTGGACCATTGCATTTTTACATCGGAGTAACGTGTTTTAGTGCAAAACTCTTCCAAATTCCTCATATGCTCTTTGAAAAATATTTACTTTCCTTGTCCTCAGGTAATGCTAACACTTTTTTCTGACGTGTGTTTTGTTTGGGAGAGAGTTTAAATATGCTCACTTAATCAGACAGGTGTGTTTCATAAATTCTAATTCATTTTAAAGTGATCATTTTTCAAGGTGTATTTTTCTGTACTGACAGAACCACCAAGCTCTTCTCTTCCTTAATTAGAATAACATCCCTATTTCATTTGGCTTCTTTGGCCAGTGGGAGGTACCAACAAAATACTGGAAAACTTGGGAGGTGAAGATCAAAATATTTCTTCCCTACTACCTCCTACCACCTGCATTAATCCTATGGATTTGGACATGTATCTGTTCTTTAACAACTATAGTTCCTGTCAGATTTCCCTGTTTCCCAGGGTGAGTTTTTACCTAGTTCTGGTAACTGATTCTTCATTTTTGACCCCATGGAAACTTATTATCATTTCTTCTCACTTCTACCTCATCTTCTCTGTTGATTTTCTTATTTTGTTAAATAAAAATAGTTTGTTCCTTAAGTTCACCTCAAAATATCAGATATGTATGGTTTCTCTGTACTAATTGATTCATGCCTTATTTGCTAGTTGAGGATGTTAGTTTCCAGATTAATACATATAAATGCAGATCACATATGTTGGTTCCTATTTTAAGCAGTTCCCTGACTACACATATTCATTTTCTATACATAGATTTCAAGGCACTCTGCTGGACCCAGAATGAGACAATGCTATTAGATGTTAACTACAGACATAGACTTACACATATTTAAACAGAAAAAAGAATTTATCAAACAGTATTTAGTAACTGAACATAAACTCTAGAAAGGCTAGTGCACGGGACCTTAAAAATTAGACAGAAAATGCCAGGGATGGTGATATGTACCCATAATCCCAGCTGCTGGAAACTGAGGCAGAAGACTGTTGAAATTTGTGGCCAGCCAAAGCTACATAGTCAAATCAAGGCCAGCCTAAACTACATAGTAAGGCCCTGTCTCCAAAAGTCAAAGGAAAATAATTTAGGAACAAAGAAGTGTGAGGATGATATAGTGCCACAGTCAAAGTCTGCAACTTTAATCTAATGTAGAGGCTACTGTAGAGCATCCTATGTATACTACATCTGCTTGAGATGTTCAACATTAGGCAACGCACTTTGCTGTCTATGACCCGAAGAGTTTTCTCTTGCATTAACTGTATACAGGCAAAATGGTTCATTTGTTCTTATTTCTCAATTCCAAATTCAGACTTGATGAATTGGTTAGACAAAGCCAATACTTAAGATAACAAGTATTTGTATTTTCAGTTTCCATGGTGAGATGTAGTCTCCATGGCCACTAACAGTAGCCAGTTAAAGAATTATCCATTTACAAACAAGAATTGGATGGTTGTAATAGAGGACATGATATGTGCCCATCACTGTATGACTATTTCTGAAACTATTTTTTTTTTATTTTAGACTAGTCAACATATGCAATCACTTCACATTTCCATTTCAAAGGCTAAATAAATAAATAAATGGAGACCTATTGAAATATACTATCTACCATACAAAACTAAAACATTCACACCTTTGTCAAAGAAGAGTAATTCAAAATTTCATAAATTGCCACATCTAGCTAAAGGACTAGACAAAGTAAAAATAAAAGAAAACAGTAATGAAGAAAGTAAAGATCCTAGAGACACATATTACATTTCTATCTATACTAAATTTTTTACACATACAGTAATACTATAACATATATTTGGCTATATGTATATATATATATATATATATATATATATATATTTAACTATTTAAATAAGCCCTTTGATTTTTATGTTAAATATATCCCCAGATTTTTATTGAGGGATAATTTGGAAATAAAATTTGCATATATTTAAGATATACAACATAATGTTTTGATATACATACACATTGTGAAACATTCTACAATCACATCTTGATATTATAATTATAAAATTATCATCATCAATACAAACTACAAAAAATAGTAGGAGGAATGGAAATGAAAGAAATGAAAGGAAGAAGAAAACACAGGACTTTGCTTCAAATCGGTTCGGGGGTGTTTCTCAAGGAAAGCAATTTTCAAATAAGAAAATTGTACCACGTATGCTTAGTCTCCAAGTGTGTGAATTTCTTCCCTCACTTTGCATGAAGGAATTTCTGTCATCAGACTCTTTAGTGTGATGCACCATTGGATCTATTTTCAGTTAACATTTAAAACAAACAATCACAAAATCCCTAGTTGTTTAAATTGTCAAACTATTTAAAAAATTTTGATGATGTTGACAAACTTTGTGCTGGAAGAAAGTAGATCTTTGCCATTTATGCTATGGAGCATTGAGACTACACTAGGAATGGGCAGACTAAAATGTTAAAGTGTATAAAAAGTTGAGTGCCAGTAAGTCATGGACCTTCTTGAAATTATAGAAATGAGTAGGCTGCAATAAAAACTGAAACATGTATGGTGTATTATTTTCTTGTATCACTTGTGCTTGAGACTGATTATACAGCTACCTACACTTATAATTACTTTTTAAGAAGTGAGTATAAACACATGAAAATTAAGTAACACCTTCCTGAAAAACAAGTGGGTCACAGAAGACATAAAACAGTGCCTAAAATTCAATATAATGCTTATAAAACGTACTGGAATTTATGGGACACGGTGAAAGCAGTCTTAAGGGGAAATTTTATAGCAGTGAATTCTTATATCAGGAAAACAGAATGAGTCCAACTAAACAAACTAAGGCTGAACCTCAACCTTCTAGAAAAAGAAGTCAAGCCAAAAGCTTATACAACAGAGGAAATTAGGAAGATCAGAGCAGAAATTAATGCAATTGAGATTAAGGAAGCAATACAAGAAATCAGTGAATTCAAGAGTTGGTTTTTTGAAAGATTAACTAAAACTGACAAGCCCTTAGCCAGGTTTTATCAAAAAGAGGGGAAAAAAAGACTTAAATTCATGGAGTTAGGAACAAAAAGGGAGAAATCACAACAGATCCTGCAGAAATTCAGAAGATTATCAACACCTACTTTGAGAAACTTTAATAGAATGTGAATCACAAGAAATGGACAGACTCCTAGATACATATGAATAAATAAAGTTGAATCAAGAAGATATAAAAAAGCAAAATAGCACACTATCAGTCAATGAACTTGAAGATGTAATTAAATACTTAACAAATAAAGACCAGATCCTGATGGATTCACTACTGAGAACTTCAGGAAATTTAGAGAATATCTAATGCTTTTACTAATCAAAAGCCTTAATGAAATTCAAAGGGAAGCAATATCCAAAGCATCTCTAGGAAGCAAGTATTACCTTAATAACAAAACCAGAGGAAGACCCAACCAAAAAAGGCCAGTCTCCCTAATGAATATAGACCCAAAAAATGAGATGTTGGCAAACAGAATGCATTAAATCTCCAAGATTATTATTAACCACAACCAAGTAGGATTCATCCCAGGGATCTCATCTTATTAGAAAACTTTTGCATAGCAAGAGAAATCACAATAAGAGTGGAAAAACAGCACACAGACCGGGAAAAAACATCTCAGCATTTGTTCCTCAGACAAAGAACTAATATCTATAATATGCAAAGAATTGAGAAAAATCAGACCCCCCAAATTTAAAGATCCAATAAACGATGGACATCTGAAATGAATACACACTTCTGAGGAACAAGTACAAATGGCAAACAAATACAGGAAGAAATATTCAGTATCACTGATCACTCAAGAAATGTCAGTTAAAACAATGCTGATACTCTTATCTCCTCCTGAAAGAATGGTTATTATGAAGAAACCAATCAATAATAAATGCTGGTGGGCTGTGGGGAAATAGGAGCATTTCTCCACTAATGGTCAGAGTATAAACTGGTACCACCACTATGGAAATCAGTGTGAAGATTCTTTACTGGAATAACAAGATTTAGTAATGTAGCTGATTACAAAGTCGATACTCAAAAATCAATAGCATTCTTGTACATGAAAAACACTCTTCCTGAGAGAGAAATCAGGGAAACAATACCTTTTACAATAGCATCCAAAAACTGAAATACTTAGGAATCAATCTAATGAAAGATGTAAAAGACCTAGAGGTGTAGTAGACACTGAAAACTATAGTGCTCTGAAAAAGGAGATTGAGGAGGGTATTAGAAAATGGAGAGATATCCTGTACTGTCGGGTAGAAAGAATCAATATAGTGAAAATGACTATACTTCCAAAACTGTTACACAGATTCAATGCAATCCCAATCAAAATTCCAATAGCATGCCTCACAGAATTAGAGAAAACAATCCTAAAATTTATCTGGAACCAGAAGAGACCTAGAATAGCAAAGGCAGTCCTTGGCAACAAAGACAAGACAGGGGGCAACTCAATTCCTGACCTGAAATTATACTACAAAGCTACTGTGATAAAAATAGTGTGGTACTGGCATAAAAACAGACCCACAGATCAATGGAATAAATTAGAAGATGCGAAAACAACTGCGGACACACTAAGCCACCTTCTCTTTAACAAAGGTGCCAAACACAATCATTGGAAGAAAGTCTCTTTAGTAAGTGGTGCTGGTAAAACTGGCTTTCCACATGCTAAAGAATAAGACTGGACCCATATCCTTCACCATGTACTAAGTTAAAGTCTGAATGGATTAATGATCTCAACATTAAAACAGAAACATTAAATCTGCTGGAAGATAGAGTAGGTAAAACTCTTGAAGACATTGGTGCAGGCAAAGACTTTATGAATAAAAGCCAGACTGCACAGGAACTATTGCAAAGAATCAACAAATAGGATCTCATCCTACTGTAAAGCTTTTGCACATCAAGAAAAAATACCAACAGAGTGAAGGGTCTACCCACGATCTGGGAGAAAATGTTTGCCAACTGTCCCTCAGACAAAGGATTACTATTGAAAACGTATGAAGAACTTAAAAATATCAGTCCTCCAAGATTTAATGACCCAATCCAAAAATGAGCATCTGAGATGAACACAAACTTCTCAGATGAAGAAGTAAAAGCAGCAGCAATTAAACACACAAAACACTGTTCAACAGCACTGGTCATTCAAGAGATCAAAATGAAAACAACACTGAGATCCCACCTCACCTAAGAAAGAATGACTAGTATCAAGAAGTCAACCAATAACATATGCTGGAGGGGCTGTGGAGAAAAAGGATCATTTTCAGATTTCATTTTTACTGTGAATTTTTCTTTTGAAAATAATATAGCATTCATAACAGCAACAACAAAAAAGATTCCTTACTGGACTAGGGGTTGCATTTGACTTAGCTGTTTCTCTTCATGGCATCTTTCCAAAAGAATTAAAAACATAATACCACAGCAATATAAGCACATCCATGTTTAAAGCAGCACAGTTTGTAACAGCTAAATCTTGGAAACAGCCCAAATGCCCATCAAATAATGAATGGATAAAAAAGATGCATATTTTTATGCAGTGGAGTACTATTCAGTCATAAAAAAGGATGAACTTGAGACATTTATAACTAAATGGATGGACCTTGAGACTATACTCTTAAATTGAAATAAATCAGACAAATGTGCAAATATTGCACTGGCTCTCTCTCATGAGAAACTGAAAGTGTAAATAAGAACCAAAATGTATAATAGACATTGTGAAATAGAAAGAAATTGTTCAGAAGGAAAGGGGAACTAGGGAGGGGGAAGGAAGAAATGGAAAAGAAAAAAAATGAGAAAAAAAGTATAAAATGGAATGAAGCTTTGTAAATAAGGAGATGATAAGCAGTTGAAGGGAGGGAAGGGGAATGGGAAAAAGAAAAATCAAGATATACCATGTAAGGTACAAATTCAATATGATGAATGTGATCATTGTGTGTATCTAATTGGTACCAATATACTTAATATTACAAAATTGATAATACTAGTATTTGAGTTTTTTACTTCAACACTGACCAGAAAATCAGTCTCAGATTTCTGCATTTACTTTAAGTTCTATAATTAATCAGGTACTTTTAGAGATGTTTGTTCTTTTTTTGTTTGATTTGTGTGTGTGGGGGGGTTATTCTTTACTTTTTTAGGCAGTCTACAAGAAGACATCTCCTTAATTTAAGCAATACACTTATGGAGAAGTCAATAAGTATGCTCACTAAGTATTTAGGCAGGTTACAGAACCAAAGTGGGAAAATGGGCAGGAAGGGAAGTTAACAGTTAGCAGATGATCAATGTCATACAGAATTTCAGCTCTGGGAGACAATTCTGAAGCTACATCTTCTGAAGACCAAAATACTAGCTTGCATTTCATTTCCTTCAGCACCAAATGCAACCCTGCCTATGCATTATAGTTTCTGCTATTGCTGCTCCTACACTGGAACTCTGGTGAGGTTACTCCTATTGTCAGAATCTATATTTCTAGTCTCTAATTTTACTGAATCTCAATTCATAGTCCAAGGAGAGTGAAAATGAATGGAGAAGCAAGGTTACATGCTCTCAATGTAGCATCAAATTAGACTGAAAATATGCTTCTCTAGGAAGAAATAAACTTATCTTTACTGATATTCACAAGATATAAAATAACATACATGGGAAGGGTTATCAGATGCTGGGAAGCCACTGATTAAATCATAATTGCCATGTGTTTTATGAATTTTCCACTGTTTCAATGATTTGATGAAATTGACCTATCTACAAGGAAGAGAATTAGAAGCCTCTTATAAAAAGTGATTGTTCAATGGCATTCATTAGCAAAGAATCGATACGTAATAATGGATACAATACCTATAATGTTGGCTTTAATTGAAGGTTGAAACTCCAATTCAAAATTATTTGGGATATTCTTTAAATTTTCCTTTCAGTGAGATGTAGAAAATTCAAAAATTTACCTCTTATGATTGAATCCATGCAAGCATTTGTGAGATGACTGGCCTGGGTTAAATATGTAGTCTCAGCACATAAAGATATGTGAAAATAATAAGCCCATATGAGACACAAGGTCCCGACCTTGGACTGATGGAGTGCTCACCTGCTGAATCACTCATCTTTGCAAGAACTTTTTCTCCCTTTCTTAGAAGTGAATACCATATAAATTCCAACAGAAAAAATAATAATAACGATCTATTTTTTTGAGGCTGAAGTTAGGTCTGTCAAAAGGCTTAGACTAAGTTTTTGGTACTTAGCTCCATTTCTTTGTTATCTCAAATTACCCTTATCCCCTCTCCTTTCTGACTTGTACCACCCAATAGAAAACTAGTATATTTAGATTCATTCAACTGAATGGTAAGAAAGAGAGTCTTGAACAACTTTTCCATGTAATATAGAAACATCCTGCTGACCCAGGACATACCCTTCTTGGCAAAGAAATAAACTCCAATATTTTCCTTTTAATAATAACACTAGGAACGTAAATGTACATATCCTGCTTTTAGATCAGTTTATATAACATTTAAACTCCATCCAATTTCCTTACGCTTTTCCACAGCAATAAAGCAAACCAGGAACAGACTACTATTTCTGCTTAGATGCTGAATCACCAATACATATTGTACTTCTTTTCTGTATGTGACATCATAACTCTGGAATGACTGCAGTATATTTTCTTTTACTTGCCAGCTGAGTAAGCATTCACTCAATCAGTCTGCACTTCTCAAACAGTATTTATGTTTTCTCATTTTTCCTCAGGCCACATGGCTTCTAACAATGTGCCTAGATATATTATTTATGCAGGAAGAATGGATCTAAGAGAATTACACAAATGGTGATGATGATGATTGAATTTTCACTGTGTGCAAAAAAGCCAACCAAGCATTTTAGGCTCATTAAATCTAGTTGTGCAAGAATCCCTAGGAGAGTCATATTACAGTAAGAAAAATTATTTTCCCAGTAAAACACAACCTTTGTTTGGTAGTAGTAACTTGAGCTTCTGGGGAACTATTTGAAGCCTTATCCATAAACAAAATAATCTGAAATACAAAGTAGGTATGAGAATTTTGATTCTTTGTAATTAACACTGAGCACTTCGATATTTTCCTTCCAAATTCTTGGTTCCCTGTGAATGTTGTTGCGACATTAAATCATGTTCGAGTGATGAAAGCTTATTTCTCTTAGTTTAGAAAACTCTAAGATCGCTAGTTGTATTTGTTGATAATCGATATTTTGCCTTCTGGAAGCTGAGCTGTTGTGTAAATGTGTTGGAAGCAGACTTCTATTTTAATTCTGTGATTGTAGGCACTCCCATGAAATTTGACAGATTGAAGAGAGGGAAAAAACCATTTAAAAGAACTTGTTTTTGCCCACGAATCATTTCTGACACCAAATGCATAGAGGTTTTTCATACATCAAACAACTCTCCAACTCTCCAAATATCAGCTCTATGACTCGCAATCCAATTCTGGCACTATCTGGTGTTAGTGAAGATTCCAGGGATTAAACAATCTGTCCTAGGAGGCCTCCTAACTTACTTCAAATACCAATCACTAGTTTTCCATTGTTACATATTTCTGGCAAAGAACTATAAATCAAGGGTTTTTATTACCCCCTCCTAATGCTCAATAATTAGCAATAATATCTCATAAACTCAGTATAATCTTCACTTATTTATTGGTTTATTATAAAGGATATTACAAAGGACACAGCTAAACAGTCAGATGAAGAGGTATATAGGGTGAAAGGTCTGAATGGTCCCAAGTTCAGAAATTTTAGAAGTTCTGAATCTCACAGATCTGAGATGTGTCAACCTCTTGGCACGTGGATATTTTTTTCATCATCAGCCCTTCCCCAGAAACTCTCTGGACCCATAGGTTAGGGATATTTAAAGAGGTTTTAGCACGTTGGCATAATGGATTTTTAACTCAATATCCAGACTTTGTTCTTGGCCTTGAATTGGGAGATGGGGCTGAAAATTCCCACTTTTTCTTTATGGCTTGGTTTTTCTGGTCTTTCTTCACTGTAAGAAAGTTATCCAGAACCCTACCAAAAGATAACCCATTAGCACAAAAATTACTTCTATTACCCAAGAAATCTCAAGGCTTCATGAACTCTGTATCAGGAACCAGATGCATAGAATATTAATTCAAATGATGCTCCTATTGCCAAATATCATTCAACAAATTACAAAGGTCTTCATAGTTCTATGTCAGGAACCTGGAATAGCAAGCAACTATGCAATTCTTATTATGTCACAGTATTATTTGCTAATGGCCATTGGCAGAGGACAGAAGTAGAGTTTTGTTTAAAGCTTTCAGAATTCCTCTTGAGAACGACCCAATAATGTATAGATGCTTCCCTGAACTCCCTGGATTAACAACTGACTCCAAGCTGGAGTGCTATCTGTCATTTGCTTTCTCTGAGTCTTGGTTATATGCATGATGAGTTTGTGAAAATTGTTGAGCTGTATATTATGACTATATATCTTTTGTGAGTTGTATATGCTATCATACTTCAGAAAATGTTAGATCAAGAACAAGGACAGTGAGGATGTGCTGAAATAAGTATATTCCTTTTTCACATTTATATTAATAAAATGAGAAATTTGGTTTGCACTGTGATACTGCAAGATAGAAAAGGCTGAACACAAATAAATCCAGACCTGGATTATATATGGATATTCAAACTGCATCTCAACTGATTAAGACCTAAGATTTAGGTTATTAACCCCATGCCAAATTCAGGAAAGAAACAGATTTTTATAATGTGAATTGAAGCATTCTATAGTTCACATTCAATCTGAATTTTGATTGCAATTTTTGGAGTTCTGTCAGGGTCTGTACCTGCACTAAGAATTGTGAAATACTGTGAAAAATATATTTCTTGGTTCATTTCAATTTGGTGTATAATAACTCTGCTTCACTGGTACTAGTATCTCAAAATGGAAGCCATAAATCTGGTGCATGAAACAGTTACAAGGAAAGAAACAGTAGCGTCATTTTGGACCAGGATCAGAGAGTGGACTTACAGAGAAAAATCTTAGAGTGACTCTGACTTTAAAGGAAGATTAGGAGACAGAATAATGTTATAGGAAAAAGGAATTAGGATGTTTTAGAGACAACAAAATTATGTAATATCATAATGTAGTATCGAAAAAATATTTTGATGAGATATTATTATTGAGAGTATGACATATAAAATAATGTAGTTAGAAGAGTTTTAATATATAATTTATTGAATATACAGAATTATTTGTCACTAAGTTAGTCATGAAATGTTCAAAAAATTTCAGCCATCCTAGCACAACTAAACTAAAAGCTTATGTGTAGAGGGCGCAAATACACAAACACACATACAGGCATATTCTAACCAAAAATATTTTAATATATCCATTATAGTGACATACACCATGTATCAACCACAAAATCTCTATATTGTTATTTATAAAAGTGAGCATTTCATAAGCAAGTATTACTTAAATCTTACTGTATTCATAATTTGGAGCAATATGCAGTAAACAGAATGAGATACACATATGTTTATTGCTATAGAAAGAAATTTTCAAAATATGTCGTCAAATAGAAGAGATACAGAACACAATCATCTATTTCAGTTAAACTTCACATGCACAAAAATAAGCATCTGCATAGCGCCTTGAAAAGCATGAAAACTGTACTGAAAGAATACATACCAATTGTTAGTGTGTTTTTTCCTTGGAATTCAGACTGGAATAACCAGGAAAGAAGAGTAAAACAACTCTCTACTTGTTTCTCTGTGCTTGGTAATATTTAAAACATTGGGCAAGATATTGTCATATTACATTGTCAATTTTAATTATTTTAAGCAGACATTTGCAATGAAATTCTGGATGATTATTTTGATTACTATATTCTTGGAATTATAGGTGAATGTAGTGTACACATGCAATGGTATAACGCATCACTCTAATCCGATGTCTTGAATTCTTAAAAGAAGATTCTTTCTCGGGTAATGGGTCCAGCGGAATTTTTAGTTTTAGTTTTTTGAAAAAGTTCCATAATGATTCTTGCAGTGGTTTTAATAGTTTAGGCAACATCTCAGCAATGTAGAGAGTTGTCTTTTTCCCAAGTCTTGTCAGAATTTGTTATTATTTGATTTCTTGATGTTAGTCATTCTTCCTGGTATAAGATGGAATCTCAGTATTGTTTTAATATGCATTTCTCCAATGGCTAAAAATGCTGAAAATTTTTCATGTGTTTATTGATCATTTGTATTGTTTCTTCTGAGAAATGTTTATTCCTTAAAGTTGTTCACCTTTTATCCTTTTTTGATTGGGTCTTTTATTTTCTGAGTTAAAATTTTTTTTAGTTCTTTTTATATTCTAAATATTAGTGCTCTGAAAAGGAATAGTTGGCAAAATTTTCTTATTCTGTATGCTATTTCTTTGCTTTTTTGGTTATTTCCTTTGCTGTACAGAAGCTTTTTAATCTGATATGGCCCATTTGTTAATTCTTGGTGTTATCTCTTATACAACTGGGGCTCTGTTCTGAAAGTTGTGTCTGTCTTGATGAGTTTTACCTATTTTATCTTACAATAGTTATGTTTCTGTGCTCACATTTAGATCTTCAATGTATTTGGGTTTTATTTTAATATGAGTAATATGGGTCTAGATTCGAATTTCTGGATGTGGACAGCCAGTTTTCCCAGAAACATTTGCTAACAAGGGTATCTTTGTTCACTATATGTTTTTGGTTCCCTTGTCAAAGATCAGATAGCTGAATGTGCCTGTGGTTGTTTATGTATTTTCTATTCTAATGGCTTTATCTTTATATATAAATTGTTGCTTTTCTCTAGCAATTTTAAAGATTCTACCCTATGTTTGAATTCTGTGTTTTGACTATGAAATCTGATGAATGTGTTCTCTTTTACTCATGGCAATTTGGTGTGCCTCACATGTTTGCATGTTTAATTCTTTTCCTGTGTTTGGAAAATTTTTCTGCAATTATTTCAGTAAATAGATTTTATATGTCATTTGTCCTGTCTTCTGGTTTTATTTTAAGTACACTCTAGGATGAAATGAAATGCAATAACAATGAAGAACAGCAGCTCATTTCTGATTCAAGTAAGTTTTCTATAATTTAAATCAGAGTACAAAGCACTTTAATTTAGCAGTATTTTAGCTGGTTCATGTGATATATATATATATATATATATATGTATATATTTCAAATATAGAGTTCAAATATATATATATATATATTTTTTAAAAGTCACTCTAGTTAAATTATTTAACAGTTACATTACAATAACAACATAATAGAATTGATACTGTTTGAACCAAAAAATATGAAGGAGTATGAGCCACAGAAAGTATTAGCGTAACAGAGAATGTCTCCAAATAGAGGTCAACAGAGATTTAGACTAACATGTTGGAGTATGTAACGATAATTTAGGAAAATCTATTTAAAAATCTGTGGCTAACATAAAAGAAACTTATAATCCAAACTGTTGAAGTTCACTTTCCAACAAAATATGTGTAGACCATGATTCTCTCATTGTAGTCCAAATGTGACAATAGCGGTGACATTATAAATATTTATTTTGCTAGTTAATGCTGAACTTATTGTAATCTGCCTTACTTGAGTTAAAGAAAACTTTCTTTTTTCAGTACTACAAAAGTGTAATGCAAATTTGCCTATAATAAAACTTTCTTATGCTTGTCCCTTATCTTATAATTTGACACCACTTTGATATGTCATGAACCGATGGAATATCTCTATCTATATATCTATCTCTGTCTATCTATATGTTATTTATTTATACAGGCATTTTTCACAACTAGAGCATAATATTTTCAAGAATTCAGTTACTTGAAAGAGAATGTCATAATTATTTAAATAAAATATATTTTTCCTCAAAAGGCATTAAATATTATACAAATAAAACTATTATTAGATTTACATATTAATTGTCAAAAATATTAAAGCATTCATGGAAAAAACACTTTCACCAATCTTTTCACTAATTATTGAAATATGTATTTATATAAAAAAGTCACAACCATTTCACCTGATAAAAATAAATCCCCCTGCCTTGTGCTCCTTGTGCTTGAGATTATAATACTAGTACCATTAGTAATTTCATAAACAAAATTCATATCCCTTTTTTGGCATTTGCTAAGCCCTTAAAATGGTCTTGGTATAGTGCAGGAAATTTGAATCAGTGTAGTGAGATTTTTAGGATAAAACATTTAAAATTCTACTCCCAAAATTACACAGCTGTCTCAAAAGCAAAAATTTATTCAAACCAAGATTTAAATATACTGTTTATTTTTATGATATCATTCGCCATTAACTATTAGTGATGTTTCCTTTAAAATAGTATTAATATACTAAGAAAATGAGAGTATTTGGAAACATTTTTTTTCTGACGAATACTACTGTGACTCAGTTGAATAATATCTTCTTAAAGTCTAATTTAAATCAGAAAATGTATAAAATTAAGTGATGTGGGTAGTTTGCATAAGAACTTTCACTTCATTCCTCTTATAGAACCAACCAAGAGCATAAAATTGGAGAATGACTAGATAGGTGCTAATAATATTGTACATTTCAGTGTGGTATATTTATAAGAAAATCCTTTTTAACAGAAGATTTATGCATCAGTATATGAGAATTATGCTCTATAGTCAATCAATCTATCTATCTATCTATCTGAAATAATAAGTAAGCACAGAAGTGCATAAATATAATTCCAAGGCTCAGGAGTCTGAGTCAGTAAAATCTCGTTTGCAGTCAGCCAAGGTTCAAGATTGGCTTGCAGTCCACAGTGAGACCCTGTCTCAGGAAAAAGTACAAACAACCAAATATATAATTAAATTTAATATGACCCTAAGGTTATTTTTTGTGGAGATGCAGTGCAAGAGAAATAAAGAATTTTGAACTCATTAAGTTTCCTTTAAAAGTATGAGTTGGAAGTTCCACAATTGTTACATTTTAGTTTTCTCCTGAGGTTAACGACATATCCCATTGCCATAAACCAGTGGCAGATGCTACTCCCAGGTGAAAGCAATATCTACAGAGCCACAGATAGAATAATTTGAACAGAGAGCTACAGAGAGGCAGAGAGCAGCAGTGTTCTCCCCGACCTTTGCGACTTTGAGAATAAATATATGAGGTGCTCTTTTCTTCTAGAATCTCAAAAATAGTATGAGTATTTTCTGTTATTAATTTTTGAAAAAAAAATAGAAGCCCTGGAGCTTCTCACTCGCAGTGATAGAGATTAGTTTATGAAAACTTCATCTTTTTTTCCCAGACAAATTTACCCTATCAGTTTATTTGTGGTGAATGGTTCTACAATGTAGCTACTCCTGGAAGATATTCATTAAGATATGAAGAAAATTCATTTCCCTTAGTTACACATAGCTGGGCCATCTGATTCCCAGTCTGCACATTCACTTATGTACATATTATAGGATGCCTATATCTACATACAAATGACTGAACACTGACATGAATTTAATGCTTGAACTACAGTATCAAAATATCAGTTTTCTTTATCTTCTTATGATCAGATGAGCATCAGTTTGTGAAAATAAGATTTTTTTTCTATTCACCCAGTTTAGATAACTTCCTATAATTAGATAGATTCTTCACATGTCTTTTCCTTTCTTAATATCAAAAACTTGGGTTGAAGTCGTTCAGTCTGTGATTATGTGAAACATAAAGTCTCTTAGTAAAAGTCCATCCCAAGCATCCCTGAATCTACTGTACATTGTTAAAATAACGTTTTTTGTAGTGGTAAAGCATCCTGGAAGTGGAGAGAGGGGAATTCAGTGCATATTGTCAGTTTGCCACTTTTTGTTCTATATTTGAAATAAAGCTCTGATGAGGTTTTTACATTTTCCATACAGGCTAATATTTTTGCTGGGCTTACTGCTTCCTGATATTTGGAATTCACAGGAAGTTTAGGGATACTTCCATTTTGAATTGAAACTGCCTTTTAAATATAACTCTAACGATTTAGAATTAGGATGGGATTCTTGTCATCTGCTGTGTGTTTGTTCAAGCAAAACAATTTCAGTATAGAGATACTATTAGTAATAAAGAGGAGAATCTCCCCTTTTTTCTACCTCAAATAAACTAGTGAGAATAACATACATTTAGTGAAACTTTCTATATCATGTTTTCCTTAGAAATGAGTAGCATTTAAAAAACATCAATGCATTTAGAGCTCTATAAACTCCCAATTACAGCCTATGATGGAAGTTTGTACTATAAATTTCAAAGCACAGAACTTGTTATTCAAGGGTTCTAAACAATGGAACAGCTTAGCATCTTTCTGAGAGAAGGTTTCAAATTCTCAGATGCTCAGTTATCACGTATGTGAAGAACTTCTGCATTCGTAAGAAAACATAAGCAAATAGGTCGCAGACACTTCAGCAGCTGTTTCTTACCTTGTCTAAAGCACCGAGTAGAAAATCATTTTACTGTTGGCCATGGACAGGAGCCTGGGATTTATTTGGGAGCTCACGAGAAGTGTAGAAGCATGCGCTTTTTCTAACAACTGAGCCAGAACATGCATTTCTAACAAGCCCTCCAGGTGATTTATATGCATACTAAAGTGTAGGAGCACAGCATCTGCCAGGCTCTTCCCAGCCTCCCATCTGACTCCTAACTGAAGTCCATGTACCTGTCTGTGCCTGACATTCTTTCTCAGGGTGTTAAAACTTTCAGGTTTGAAAAGGCTCTTAAAGAAATGTTTTGCATTGCTGAGCAAAGTCAAGAAAAAATACCTTTGGGATGTATAATCTAGCTCCTAACAGTCCCTGACATGTAGATGTGCAATGTGTGACCCACCCACCAAGGCAAGGAGAGCACTGCTGAGGCTGCTGATGAATGGGAGCGCTTAGATGGACAGAAAGTTCACTTAGTTGTTTTTATTAGTGGGTAGAAAAATGGGCTTGTTCCAAGAAATTATTTTATGAAACCAATTCTTAGCTGTTTTGGTTTTAGAAAATTACTGATTAGAAATCAATAAACAGATTTACAGTTATAGAGAAATGCATACATTTTCACAAAGAAAATTTAAGTAGTTTGATTCATTTTGTCACACTTTTTCCTATAAGAAATATATCTGCTCATTATCAAAATTTAAAACCTAATGTACAGAGTTGCCTAAAATAAAAAATAACTCAAGAACAACATTTGCGGTTATTTTTGTGTCCTGAATAATTGGAACTCAGGAAATAATGGTTGCTTGCTGATTTTTTTCCAGATAAGAGGTTGTTTTGCACAGTTCTGATGTTTTTTGTGTCCTCATCAGGGTGACGTGTACTGCAAGTCATTTAAGAAGAGTACTGAGGGCATTGGTGGTGAAGATGAGGGGAAAAATGAAACTCTTCTACAGTATTTGAGGGGATGTAAATTGGTGTAACTTCTGGAAGCCTTTTCTCACATAAAGGAATTACATAATTCTCTGGTTGTTTTATATGCCTATATTATCTAAAGTTAGATTTATGATTTCCTTGCAGTTATTCTTCTGTATGACATGAGGGACAGATTGAATTTTATATTTTTCCAAATGGTTCTCAAATTATCTTGACAACATGACAAAGATGCAATCTTTATCATGTATTAAAATTGTCACTTGTACTTAAATAAATTTTTAGGGTTTTTACTTTCTTCCAATTACCTGTCTTCCATTCATGCAACAATAACATTGAACAATTACTGAACATTTAAATACCTGGTGAGTATGGTGTATCCACAGAGTTTTCTTTGATGATTTATTAACTTATATTTTTTATATGATCCATAGCATTCCCCTATTCTCACAAAAAAGTATTGGTAATTTCATTAGAATAATTTTACATATATGAATGTTAGTAAATTGAAATATATACAAAGCTGTGCTTTACTGCTTCTTTTAGTCTGTTTTAAATTGAAAGAATACAATGTATTTAAAGTGTGGGATATAGGAAGTTTTATAACCTCGTACCTGCCTTTGAGCATGAGTTTCACAGGGCAAAATAAAAGTTAACACATATAACACAGTAGAAATCAGGCTGAGGGCTGGGAGTTTAACTCAGTGACATAGCACCTGCCTGGCAAGCACAAGGTCCTGAGTTCAATTCCCAGTACAAAAA
The DNA here is from genome assembly GCA_004363535.1 of Dasyprocta punctata. Lineage (NCBI taxonomy): Eukaryota > Metazoa > Chordata > Mammalia > Rodentia > Dasyproctidae > Dasyprocta > Dasyprocta punctata. The sequence continues at coordinate 5,201 of RJWM01017208.1, read as the reverse complement.
GAAAAAAAAAAAGAAAAAGAAAAGTAAAAGAAAAAACAGATTGAGAAACTTCTTTAGTTATAATCAGGAGACTTTAAAAAAATTTGGAAAATAGTAATGCTATTATATCTCACTACAGGGTGTACAATAAAGGCAATTAAAAGTATAACAGTGGAGATTTTGACAAATAAAATTTAGAATATATGATTGAATAGAGGAAAATATGTACAACAAAATTAACTGTACAGAAGAATTCATCATTTTCATGGACATGTAAAGGATGAATTGACAACATGAATTCTCTGACATACAAACTTCTTTATTTTGTGTAATATATTAATTTTCAATTTTTTCAACTGACGGTATGTACTTTCAATAATCAAGAATGATATTTTATGAAACAATGACACATCTCCCTATAAACTTTTAAACAGATATTCATTTCTTACAGCATGTTTCCTGGACAAGAAACAAAATAATATTCTGCAGTCATTAGCTTTTCCTCTCAGAGTGTAGAAAATCTTTGTATGTTGTCTTTTTATCTTCAGTACTTTACTTTAATTTCCATCTTTCTTTTTGTTTGGCACTCCCCCCCAAAAATGTAATAAATGTAAAAAGTACCATAAATGAGAATTTTAATAATTGGCCTGTGGTAAAGCATTCTTATTTTATCTTAATTTCTCAATACATAAGTTTAACTACTTGGAAAACCAAGAAGACTAACGTCACTTTTCAGGTTGATGACCTTTGAGAATCATTTTCTTTTCTTTTATGTTTTGTTTTGTTTTGTTAAGTGTCAGTATGTGTACATTTTTCTTTTAATACACATGCATAGTTGGTCTTAGTACATGGTCAGGAACTCTCAAATCCTTTTTCCATCTCATAGATTGGATTGTATTTGCTTTTGAAACTAGATTCTAGAGAACAGTACTCAAATTTCTTCCCACACACAGAATACTACTCATATGAAAAATTATGTCTCTCCAGAGTAATTAATGATTAGTAGGTGAAAAATAATGCAAATCATCTCTCATACCTGGAACCAATTTGAAGAGTAATTAGACTTTGGAATTTTCAAGTAAATTAGATCTTAATTTTTAAATATATTTCTATTTGTCATTAGATGTAGCTAATGATAGGAAGCAATCAGAATTCCCATTCTCCCTTGTAAAACGGTACAATCACTTAGACAAAAAAATTTCTTGGAAAACTCAGCATGCATATATACCCTAAGACCAAGCCATTGTGCCCACTGTTTTTTACTCAGAAGAAAGAAAAGCATGACCACAAGCAGGTTTGTGCACAATTCTTCAGGAAAGTTTTATTCCAAATACTCAAAAATTAGCAACTATAAGAAACAACTGGCAAATGGACAGATTGAATGTGCTATATTCCTAGAATCTAATACTAACCAAAAATAAAGAATCCAACTACTAATACACACAAAGAAATAATGAATATAAAAACTATTGTGCATGAAAGATGCAAAAAACTCGGGCGGTACAGTTACAAGTTGCCTCCATTTACCTATGAAAGCCTCAAGATTATTGTTTATAGTTGAGTAATATTACATTGCATAAAAGTGCCACATCTTTTTTTATTTAAAAAAACAGAAAAAAGGATAGAAATAAAACAGAATTTAACAAAAAATAAGAAATCAACACTAGTTAATATACTGCATATTGTTATCTTAGAAGTAGTTGTTCAGGTTACAATATCTAGGCATAAATAATGATCAGACAATCAAACAATGACAGCACAAACTGCTCTATTTGATGAACTAACAGAGACCTAATAGTATAGTTATCTGCTTTGCACACACATACATACATACAGTGATATGTGTATACCTACTTACATACATTCTTTTCCTTCCTTCCATTTCTCCTTTCTCCTATCCCAGCTGTTCTAACCTTTTGAGCACTTTATTTCCCTTTCATTATTACAATACCTATTGTACATTTTGGATCTTATTACTCTTTCAGTTTTTTATTATTATCATTTATTTTTTACACTAGGGAGACAATATGATATTCACAAGTGTGAGTCTGATTTAGTTAAGTTATGCATATAGTCTCAAGTTGCTTCCATTTACCTACAAAAACCTTAAGATTATCCTTTTTATAGCTGAGTAATATTCCATTGTATAAAAATACTGCATCTTTTTATCCATTCTGCAGTTGACGATGATGATAAAAACCCTACAGAAACTCCAAATAGATGGTACCTACCTCAATCTGATAAAAGCCATCTACGACAAACCAACAGCTAACATTATACTAAATGGGCAAAAACTGAAAGCTTTTTCTCTAAAACTAGGAACATAACAAGGATGTCCACTATCACCACTCCTATTCGATATATTTCTGGAAATATTAGCCAGAGCAATTAGACAAGAGACAGAAATAAAAGGAATAAAGAGAGGAAAAGAAGTTCAATTATCACTATTTGCAGATGACATGATACTCTACATAAAGATCCTAAAAACTCCATCAAAAGACTACTAGAGTTAATAAATAAATTCAGCAGTGTAGCTGGATACAAAGTCAGCACTCAAAAATCAATAGCATTCCTGTACACAAACAACAAACTCATTGAGAGATAAATTATGGAAATAACACCTTTCACAATAACATCCAAAAAAATGAAATACTTAGGAATCAACCTAATAAAGGATGCAAAAGACCTATACATTGAAAACTATAGTACTCTAAAAAAGGAGATTGAAGAAGATGTCAGAAAATGGAAAGTTATCCCTTGCTCTTGGTTAGGAAGAACCTATATTGTGAAAAAGGCCATACTCCTAAAACTGTTATATAGATTTAATGCAATCCCAATCAAAATACCAGTAGCATACCTTATGGATGTAGAGAAAACATTCCTAAAATTCATTTCCAGTAACATTTTCTTAATAAATAACTTGCATAGTAACCCTCATTTCAAGGTGTTTTTCTGAGGAAAATGACATGAGACAATTTAGCTCTATAACTTGATCTGATTCACCATGGAAAGTGGGTTTTAATAATTAGAATCCAGAAATAGATTCCATAATAGTTAGATTATATGGCATTGAAGACAATATCATTTGTGCTAAGTGTAGTGCTCATGCACTTTGCTGTACTAGAGGATAGAGATTTTTAAAATCTTTACTCACCATGACCTGGGGTGGGTCCAGATGGGATATAATACACCGGTATGTGCAATATGTCCTACACTAGAAAGAAATGGACCTTTTGGGAACTCATTTTAAAAGTATTGTCACATTTTTTTGTTGCTGCTTGGTGTTAGTGACGCATTCAAAAGGAAAACTAAAAGGCCCTGTTTGGCCAAACACCAACTCCAGACACAAGTCCACGGCAGTACTTAAGGAGAAATTTGGCTGCAGTTAAGTGGTTGACTGTTGAATATCAGGCCCAGAAGATGATTCTAAGAGGGCCAACACTTCACAGAAAGCTGGATTTGTCTGCAGTAATTAAATCAGGCTTTGAGGAAGAAGACATCTGGGTATGTATTGTGGTAAGCTAAAAAGTGAGTTTTCAAAAGATCCACTGTCTAATCCCTGGATCCTGGAAATGTTACCTTGTAAGACCAAAAAAGGCGAGAGGGGGAGGATGTAATTAATTTAAGGATCTTGAGATGGAGATATTATTTTGAATTGCTTGGTTCAATTTTAAATATAGTTAAATGATTTCCTGTAATAGGGAGTGAGATTTTTGACGGAGCGAAAGAGAGAATGTGAGGATGGACCAGAGAGAGAGGTTAGAAGATGTTGGCCCTAAAATTTGCAGATAATAACTCATGGGTGTCCTAAGATAATAATTTATTGTCTTATTTGTTTGTGTCAATTTTTGCTTTATAATTTTAAGCATTGTTATTAGAGAGTATGGTTCTAGGAGTCTGATACATTCGCATTGAATAATTCCTGTTACCATCATGATGTGTCTCTTGCCTATTATCTCTGGTAATACCTGTTTAAATGTCTGTTTCTGATAGTAAATAGTGGGTCAAGCTTTCGGCTTTTACTCACATGATGTATTATTTCTTGCTCTTTGTAAAGCCATTATATATCCTGGCATTTAATATGTGCTTCTTGTAAGTGTAATTCACTTCTATTAAATCTAATCTGATGAATTAATTTTTACTCGAGTTCAATTATTTATACTTAATATAATTATACACAAAGTGTATTAATCCAGCATGATACTCACTTTGTATTTAGTCCTCCTGTATCTTATTTTCTTTTATTACTATACTTTGAATGAATATGTGATTTTCTTACTCTATTTGCCATAAAAATAACTTGCTAAAAATATTTATTTTAGTTTTTTTCCAGAAGTTGTGTTTGCTTGTTTGTTTGCTTTGGTTTCCATTTATAGCAGCACAATTTGTAATAGGTAAATCTTGGAAACAATCCAGATGCCTGTCAACTGAGGAATGGATAAAAAAAGATGCGGTATTTTTATATAATGGAATACTACTCAGCCATAAAGAACGATAAACTCGAGGTTTCTATAGGTTAATGGATGCAACTAGAAACCACACTTATGAGTATGTTTTTGTTTCTTGAGACAGGATCATGCCAAGTAGTTCAGGTTGCTTTTGAACTCAAGGTGATATTCCTCCCTCCGCCTCTCAAGTACTAGGATTATAGAAATGTGCCACTACACCACTCTGTTTTAGTAGATATAAATATGCATCTTCAATTCATTACAATGTAATATACCTGTGTAGTTTACTATTTCTTGATACTGTAGCAACCATACAAACTAATAACTGCATTTGCCACCTCTTTTGTTTTTTGTTATAGCCATTCATTTTAATCATACATACAATTTAAATTTAATGACATTTCCCTTTTTGTAGTTGGGCTTTCATATTTTTCACTGGGTAATTGTCCACCTGCCTGAACCCCCCTTTTTTGTGTTAGTTTGGAAGAAAGAGCTTAAGTCCTTAGTCCTTGAAAAAAACTATTTATTTCACATAATTTTTTATTAGTATATATTCACAGTACATAATGATTACTTTCACGATGGAAGGTTGGTACATATATATAACACGTCATAATTCCTTTTACATTCCTTTCCCTTCTCTAACATCCTCCCTCTTTTTTTTTTTTTTTTTTTTTTTTTTTTTTTTTTTTTTTTTTTTTTTTTTTTTTTTTTTTTTTTTTTTTTTTTTTTTTTTTTTTTTTTTTTTTTTTTTTTTTTTTTTTTTTTTTTTTT
>RJWM01017207.1:0-43633 GCA_004363535.1 Dasyprocta punctata | reverse complement strand
TGGTTTTTGGTTGTTGACACCACTCTGAATCTATAACATTAAATAAGTTAAAAATGTAATCTTAGGCTGACAACTGTAAATTTTAGTATCCATAATATTTACAAATAAGTAGTACATGCTTTGTATAGTACACAAACATAATTTATGAATTGATGAGATGTTGGTTTACTTAGATTTACTTATTTTAAAAGTTTATAACATATTCATCAGCAAGTATACTAGAGAGTAAAACAATTTAAAGCTTTTTATTAAATAATCTTAGAGCCATTAAAATAAATTTAAGTAAGAAATTTTAAAAATTATTCACATATATAAAATATGTAAATAAGTTTAATAATGAACATAAATAATATTTAACATTGTTCAAGAATTCTAGGCCTATACAAACGTTCGTGCATACTCTAGACTTTTTAGTTCTGTATTAGTCCTACTTGAATATTGGTTTGCTCTAACTACTATGCAATGTGAACTCTAGGTATTTTACATTAGTATTTTTAACATCTGAATGATCCAAAACCCCATACTGAGTAAGAGGTCTTTTTGACTCAGTTGAGGTCATGTAAGCATGTAATGTTTCTAAAGCTCCAGATAGATTTTCTGTGTTAAAAGTTAAATGATAATATATACATATATATTTCTTTATGCAGGGTGATATGGTAGACATCTTCCATATACTTGCATTTACTAAATATCTTTGCTTGAGTTGATGCAGGAAAAGAATATACGTAGAAGTCAACAGAAGAAATGCATTAATTTTTTTTTTGTTTGCTTGCTTCATGAGACAGGGTCACAATCTGTAACCCAGGCTCGCCTTGAACTCATTATGTAGCCCATGCTGTCTGCAAACTCATGGCAATCTTCATGCCTAAGCCTCCCAAATTCTGGGATTACAGTTGTGCACCAACACACCCGATTGGAAGCAATACTTTAATTACAGATTCTTATGCAGTTTTTTCCCAGAAGTTGTGTCCAGATTTACATTATAAATAATTTCTCAATATAATAGCTTGCTTATTTTATGTTAATTCCATTTTTCTTTCAACATTCATGTACATTTAAAGAAAAACCATCTCATGGATAGTATATTTGAATTCTTTTTTCTTATTTTTAAATATCTGTGATACCGGTAATTCTTTTAGGATATATGGAAACTGGTTTACTTGAAATCTTGAAATCTTGCTCAAATATGTGTTTATTGTAAATATATATTCAGTATTCTCATTAATTTTAAAAAAGAGTAGAATGTTTTATATTTATAGTGTCTGTACCTTTTTATTTTATATTCTATTTGGTTTTCTTTTTTTCTTTCTTCTTTTTTTGTACCAGGAATGGAACTCACAACCTCGTGCACTTGCCAGGCAGGTGCTGTGCCACTAAGCTCCATCCCTGGCCCTACGTTTTTCTTACAGTTTATTTTTCTGTGAAATCTTTGCTTCTGATTTTTTAGACATTGTGAAAATACTTTTGATCAAATATAGTGAATATTCCTAAAAAAAACTAAGTGTGAAAAGTTTCTGCTGTGAAAATTTTTAGTTTACAATCTTCATAATGGATACCACAATTCCAAATGTAGTTTCTGATGAATGTATATTTACCAAGCAGAATTTTGTGGCTTCTGAATATCTCTAGAATCACTAGTTACTTGAGAACATTAAGAAGCGTGTTATTGCAATTTTATAATTAGTTCTTTTCAACAATGTCAAAAGTTTGAATCCAAACACTATACTATTTTGAATCTTAGAAACACATCCAGATGCAGCTCTGTTTCTCTAGCTGGTTGGATGGAGAGACTAATTGGATGAATATGGAAAACTGAATACTCTTAAGGATTACCAATTCAGTATTTGGTTATTTATTATTTCTTCACATGTTACAAGAAGGTATGCTTCATTTTAAAGATTTTTTATGATATGTTGGTCATTTCTTTCTAAGTAAATCATAACACATTTTTAATTGTCTTACTAAAAGTATTACTTGAGAAACTGGGGCCTGGGATATAGTTCAGTGGCACAGCACCTGCCTGGTAAATGCAAGGACCTGAGTTCAGTTCCCAGTACCAAAAGAAAAAGAAAAGAAGAAAAGAATAATGAGAATCAACACTGAATTTATGCAAGCATGTATTTGCTAACCTGGACACTAAATACTTATATTTCATTTATGTATGCTGTGACATCATATTTTATAAAGGTATATATAGAATGATATATAACATACAAAAGGAACTGCTTCTTCAACTTCTTTTTTTTTTTTTTTTTGGTACCAGGGATTGAACTCATGACCTTGTGCTTACTGTGCTTACCAAATAAGCACTTGAGTCGCTGTGCTAAATTCCCAACCCACTGCTTCTACTGTTATCTAATAAACTTGAGCTAACACACAGTTTTTGGAAAGGCACTAGAAGATTGGCCTTGTACTTGTATTTCTAAATCTCCATTAGCATTAAATACTAACAAAACACTGTGGCAGTTTATTCTAGTTAAATTAAAAATATTAATTTCTCCTTTTGTAGTTCAGAGGCATTTATTTTTATTATTCCTATAAAGTTGATGTTTTCTCCATAGATTGAGTTATCTAGAATATATATTTCACAATGTATAGAAATCATCTCAGAATTAAAACAATAAGGATATATATGAAAGAAAAAAAAATCCTAGTACAAAGGATATGGGAAGCTGAGGCAGGAGAATTGCTTCAAGTTCAAGGCCAACCTGGGCTACACAGTGAGTTCAAGGAGAGCCTGCATTACACAGCAAGATTGGTCTCAAAAAGCAAACAAACAAACAAAAAAACAAGAAACCAATGTTCAAAGAGTGTACATGTTCTATTATCAATGATTGTTAAAGTTGCACATGTATACATACAAAATATAATTTGTTTTGCAACAGCAAAGCACAAGTTTGACTGCAACTTGTAAATAATTGAGAATTTATTCCCATTGTTTTCACACTGATAGGTTTTTACTAAATTAAGATAAGAATGTACCCTGAGTTTCAATCTTTTAAGATTAGGAAGGCTGGGGATGTATAGCTCAGTGGCACAGCACATGACTGGATAGCGTGAGGTCCTGAGTTCAAGTCCCAATACCAAAAAAAAAAAAAAAAAGAAAGAAAAGATATTATGATACACAGTGAATTCACTATTGCAATTCTCTATTTACTTTGCTACAAAACTTTGTTTTTACTTTTCATAGAAACGAGAGGAGTGCTTTCTCATATTTTCTATATTGATATCCACTTCTACTACATTAAAACAAAAATGAGAATGTGCGGTAAGTAATCAGAAATAGAATCTTAAAGATCCAAAGAAAGCCAAAACATCATTCAAGAAACAAAATCTTCCTGAAACAAAATATACAATTCTCAGATTGTGCACCAGTGTTGGAAATCATAAGACTCATTTCTGAATAAATGAGGAGACGGAGGTTAATCTCAGTGGTTTTGTGATTGGAAGCTGCCGAGCCGTTTGCCTTGTGAAGAAGCTGTGCCCTGGGGTGAGAGGCAGCAGACGCCAACGGGAACCGGCAAGCATCTGATTCCCTCACTGTGGAGCAAAGGGTGGCATCTGGAAGTAACTCAGAAAGTGAGTTATGCTTTTAGTATACAAAAGGCTTTTACTGAAACTGAGTTAAGTTTGAAACAATTTAAATGGACAGGAAGAATGCAATTGTTCTGTTCCTATACCACTCTCCACAGATGATGACACTCTCTTAGTATGTAAATTCCAAGGAGAGAGGCAGAACCGTTCTAATATAAAGTTTCCAATATGTTTGTCATTTGTCACATGTAGCACATCTGCTACAGTCAAACTATGGCAAATTGATAATCTCCACTTCAGTTGGGACTGGGATACACAGAAGTGACCAGTACATTATCACAAGCAGCAGTAGCATTGTATTTCATGGTTTCCAATCATTTAACCAGGAAAATACTCTCAGGATAACTCCCTTCCTTCCTTGTCCCCACAGAGTTCAAAACATGAGCATATTAAAAATCCTGACAGACTCCAGTGGACTGGGTTATACTATGTGATGTGGCCTTTCATAAGTCAAATGCTGGAAATTTTATATAGCGCAAATATAAGATCAATCATTGAATTCTAAATAATATTCTCTTTTCATGAGTGAACAACTCAGATATCGCAGACAAGAACAAGAACAGGAGAAACACCATAATCTGAATTCTGAGTGTGTCCAGTTCTTGCTGAGAAGTGCAAGACCAATGATGGGACTAGCACTGTCACAACACACCACACTCCTTGGTCATCCCTTGAAGATGGGAAGAGATGGCTGGGAAGCAAAGTCACAACTTCAGTAAGTACGGTGTTTATGAAAATAGACTATTCCTTCCTCTTACTTGCCTGCTGAAAGAGGAAAAGTGGTATGTCTCTTCTGAATGATGGGCTCAAGAATGAAGTCCACAGGAAAAATCGATTGCTCATGAATGTAGGTAACAAATACCACAATTACTGATCTTTTATTGCATGAATAGATGTGCCCAATTTCCTGCCCTCCTGCTACAGGCCAAGCAAGGGAACCCTAAGAAGAGATGACATGAGGAGGAGTGGGAATTGGTAACAAAGAGAGGCCCAGCCCTCCATTTTTCAGTTTTCAAGCGACATGGAATATAGATCTTACTCGTGCTCAGGGCAGGAATAAATAATGGAACTATGGACAGTGGGTAAAACAGGGAGGCTGCAATCTTGCTTGGAATGTTTGCACAAAAAGTCAACAAAAATGGTGCTCGAAGGTGAGTTTCAGTCAGTGTAACCACAAAACTAGTGATGGAACAACAGAAATCTTGACAAGAAATATATTGGGGTGGGGGCACTCAAGCAAAAAGCATCATCCAGATGATGCTAGTTTATAGAAAGGATGTGTCTCTGAACAGATGAGGCTCTACCACATAATCAAGCTATGGAAACCACAGGTCAGGTGTTTGATGATCCTAAGGCAGCAGGACTAGGTTTTTAAAATGAAGTTACATTGTTCTGATAAAGAAAAAGGGAATTAAAATTTAGGATATGTTGATTCACTTGTCATTAATAAAGCCTACTGCCCAGAGTAAAAGGTGTAGTGACAAACAGTTGTGAGCAATTACTAAGGAAAATGAAATAATATCCATGCATCAACAAAATGAAGTTCTTTTCTAAAGCATTTACATTGGTATTTTGCTGCCTAATTACATTCTAATACTGTGGGAATAGCTAAGAACATGTATTATCTATCCTTCAATTTTTTATATGTAGTACTCTGAATTATCATACAATTGTTTATTGGGATATTTGTCCCAAACATACAAGAATACTCATAAATGTTTTGCATCAAAAAGTTCTTGTAACAAACAAACATTAATTATGTACTTACTGTAAACTGAATTTTCAAAGTAGAAAAACCTAATAGTCCCAGACATTACTAAGCTCAAATTCTAGGAGGAAAGACCTGTACCCATGCATATAATGAATTTTAACTTTTAAAGTTTCATAATATAACTTTCCTTAGTTTTCTAATTAAATACATGTTATTATCATCCAATTAGAATCATACTAAAGAATGTACTGTTATTTAAATTGTTTAGGCAAGCATGCTAATGATAGCACATATATTCCTGTAGAGAAATTATATTTCATTTAATTGATTATTTTAGAAACTCAATGCTTTGCACCACATATAACAAATTTGGATTTAATATCTCACAGTAAATAGTTTCTAAATGAAATTACAGGAATCATTAGGCACAGAATCTATGATCGAGATCGTCATAATTATTTACTCTCACTTCTATTTGGTCTACTTTTCCTGTTTACTTCACTTCAAATAGTTCATAAATGCCTGATAAGAACTAGGCTTTGCGTAACAATTTGTGGCATTCATTTTTGAGATTTAGGCACTTCTTAACTTAGGCCTAATAAGTTTCCCATGTTTTACTCTCTAAATATGACAATTTGTGTAAGTGTCCCAAAATTTTCAAAGGCTTCTGAAATGACATACATTAATTGTTTTCCTCTATTACTTAATTCAGTGAATTTTGTGAACATTTTCCAAGTTAGCAGAATAAGCAGTTATAGACTTTATTTTTTCTTCAGTTTTTCTGTACTTCATAATTTAGCTAAATTCTCTCTAACTTTCCTTCATACTTGTTATGGTTTATACATTGTGTCAACTTGAGAAGTCTAGAAGCTTAATTAAGTAACTCAGCAGCTCTACATCCTGGGCTGTAGAGCACAAGCAGTTACCTGTTCATTGTGTCAATTTGAGAAGGTCAGAAGTTTAGCTCAGAGACTCAGCAGGGAGCCAGGGGTCTTACTTTGTAAATATCCTCATCCTGTGCAAAGGAAGGCAAGGAGATTTGTGAATGCTACACCCACGGAGGTGGCGAGGGGTGGGGGGGCAGTGTCCTGTGTACAGTATACGGGAAGAGAAGAGGCTTACTCTTACCCCTTTTTACTCTGACTTCTTTTGCTCGGCTGCTGCCTTGAAGGATTGCCCCAATGCCATGCCACCCTGCCTTGGAGCCAGCTGATTATGGACTGAAACCTCCAAAAACTGTAGGATAAATAAACCTTTCCTTCCCTAATTTTGGGTATCAGGTGTTTTGTCTCAGCAACCAGTGAAAAGTAACTAGGACAATACTATTATTTATGTCATTGTTACCTATTGGAAGAGCTTCTTTCTATCTCCAGTTTTTACCTGCTTCATATCATCTCTTAGAAACTTACTGTCAATTATCTGCATTAAAAATGCATGAAATAAAGTTGATTTCATTGTTGTTGCAGTTACTTATGAGAAAAAGGTTCATACCCTTCATAATAACATTCTGAATTCTTCATAGGCATTGATAGTTTCATTCCCAGATTTCTATTAATTGCTATATTTTTTATTCTAACCATATTTATTGCTCAAATATGCCTGATTGAATAGGATGTGTTGTGATACTTAAAACAACAAAAGCTTATTTCATTATCACTGAAAGCTGGTTCAGGACTGCTTCCTCTTCTCACTCAAGAATGTTTTGTACTTGCTCTTATATCCGTCATTCAGACATAGTACACATTTCTAAGTCAGTGGTCATATGTCTTTAGAACTCAGCTTATTCTAGTCACTCTTCTTCCTCTTTCCTTCCCCCAAACTTACCTTCATCAGTGTGATGAAAACCTTTTCACTTTTCTTGGTTGAGCCTTCTTTATAATTGTGACAATGTACTTCTTGAGCATTTATGGTAGTTAATTATGGAGTTGACTTGGATAAGAAATGCCTAGCAGATTGGTTTAGCACTCTTCTAGGTGGTCTAAATCATTGATTTACTGTAGAGGGAAGACCCACTCTGGGTGTTGGTGGCATCAGTGAATAAACTTATAGTCTGGATGAAATAAAAAGAAGGAAGTCTCAGTTTTAATTCTTCAGAGGAACTCGTGTTCACCATTACTTTGGATGTTGATCTCCAGGCTTCCAACATAGACCCTTCAGTCTTCCAGTGCATACCTTTTGGCTTCCCAACATGGACTCACACAGGATTCTGCAGTGAGCTCCAGACCTTCAACTTTTCACTGGATCCTCCAGCTTTACAATGCACAGATGGCCCTGTTGCCTTCTCCCAGCCCTGACTCTGTAGCAGCTATTGCAAACTTACCTTTTAAATTATATATATACTATATGTATATGTTGATATGTATGAGATTTTATGATATATATATATATATATATATATACACACTGTTCCTCTAGTGAACGGTCCAATACACATATTTCTCATATGACAATAATAATAATAATAATGGCCCTACTAAAAGCAGGGCTATTTGAGTACCTACCTTGTTTCACTGTGCTAGATATTTTACAAGTATCATCTTACTCAAGCCAAAATACAGGTTTGCTTTGTAGATTCTGTGAACTTTTGTAAAAGAAGCTAGCATTATACCATGGAGACCAACAGACTTGACTCTATCTACACAGCTGATGAATATGCTACTTAATAATATAATACCAGTGCATTTGGCTACAGAGACTTGTTGCTGTTCAACATTCTACAATTTTCAACTATCATAATTATATTCACAGGATTTTGATACATAATCATCTTTTTATTCCTTTCATATGATGAGCTCTCAAGGAATAATTGACTGATTATTTAGTATGGTACACATATTCTCTGATGATAGTATGACCTTCTGTGTCTCTGGCAGAGAAAAGTAATATCAGTGCCATGTTTTTCCTCCCCTATGTTTAGATAGTCCTTTAAATAAGTGTTTTGGTTCTCATTTAGGGGAAATCACTCTAGGAATCATCAATCCATATACCTTTTGCTAGGAAGCATTAATCCATATACATTTCAAAAATCTTCTTGGGCTTTGTTTGTCGTTGTAATATGGATAAATCCACTAGCAGAACAAGAAATGTCACTGCCACTGGATTTCAGTTGGGCCATGCTGGAAGTTCAAAGGAAAAATGGTAATGGTAATTTTAAAAAAAATAGATTTGGAAACCTCCATGGAGTGCCATTTTGAATTTGAATGAACAGTAAAATTCTGCCTCTTTCAGACAAGTCGGTTGCAATATTTTAAATATATCTAGTTTCACTCTATTTTAGCAATCCATTTACATGTTATAAACTCTGACTACATTAATTATAGTTGCCACTTTCTATAAATAAATATTAGTAGCAAATAAAACTAGTATTCGATATTGTCTTGTACTTCTCCAGGCATAGCCTGTCAGTAAACAGGTTAGAGCATTTGATAGCTGTTTTACACTGAGCTTGGTAAGCACTAGTATAATTGGTGTGAAAGTAATGAAATTACATTACAATTTTAGAAGCAATATTACTACCATATGCTTGTATTATAATACAACTGCTGGCTTTGTTTACACATTACAGATGCTCCAGACATCCTTTAAAGTCATTTCTGTTTATTTAGATAAACTTCTACAAGCAAGCCACTGGATTGGTACTTAGTGAAAAATTTTAAGAAAAAATGGCTTAATTAAAAATACATATTTATTTCTACAACTAATAATCAAGACAGTTCCTTAAATTTTTACTATAAAGTTACAGATATTCATACTAAATTCTCAATATTGAATCAGACAGAATTGACCAAAGAAGTGTATACTTTCCCTCTATGTTGGCTAGTTATTAAAACAGAAATACATTTTAAAATGTATAGTAATTGAAAATTATCAAGAGAATGATGTTTGATTTTTAAAATTTTTTTCTTTATGAAATATGCTTTATTTGCAAAGTCAAAAATAAAGATGAAATGTAAAGAATAAAAAAGTATAGAAGACAGTGCTGACAATGACAAAGTTAATTACATGGATTAAAATTTGCACAAGTATGTTTTCTCCCTTCTTTGCATCTTTATTGCTACACCTTTGAAAACATCATAGCAAATGTAATGGCATAGAAAGAAAATTAGGTTTTTCTGGTAAACGACTCATGCTGATTCTTTTAAAATCGTTATTTTCTAAAATCTATAGCCATATACTTAAAATTCTTTGAGTGGAGTTTATTAAATATTCAATAACTGAGAAGATAGTTCATTGTTTTGTTACCTTACAGCTCTGTAGGAGTCATTTATCACAGGCCCAGAGTTAAACGCGGACTGTCTTCCAGTGTGAATTCAGAAGCATACCTCCCAGGCTAAACTTCAATATTCAAAAAGTTTTGGAAAGATTTTTATCAGGGAACTAAATCTTAAAATGCACTAATAGAAAAAAGGATTAAATGCAAATATTCGTTGCTTAGAATATATTAGATAAGATTTATAACCAATTATATAACATCTCTTAGCCTTCCTCCAGGAGTATATTTTTGTAGCTTAAATAAAATGACAGTGGATTCACGAATGAGAATGTAGGTGCCATAGGGCCTCTCAACTCTATTGTGATATGTTTTCCACTAACCTGGGTGGGCAAAAATGATACTGAACCTGCACAACATAACAACAGAGAAACAGAAAGAAAAACGAATGTTGAAATATAAAAATAGACATGCATATAAAAATCTGTGTACTTTCTTGTTGTGAATTTTAACCTCTACCTTGGTGACTCCAAAACTAGAGTGATCTTCCAGATAATGAAGTGTCATCAGTATCTCTTGTCTTTATTCTAGTTCTACTGAATATATGTCCCATCATCTCAAAGTTAATGCACTTTAAGGAACACTTTGGTACTAAAATTATTAAGAATAAGCAACACTTTTCCAAATATTGGTAACTAACCTTCATTCCAAGAGAAAAGACTCATCTCACCATTTCAAATTTAGAATTCCTTGTACTCAGGCTATAAACCTGGAAAATAAACTATTCTGTCCCACACACATACATCGTAGTTACTAAGAAGTATAAACATAATATCATAGCATTTTTTCCTCTAAAATTTTATGTTTTATGTTGCTATTCCATCTTTGCTTTGACAATGCTATCCCATTTCCTCTCCTCACTTGTTCAAATCATTTGGTAATTCTCTGTTGTTATTTACAGTACTTTGAAGTTGCCATGTTGCCATTCTAAATCTTTACAATTTTAAGTTAAGAAATGTTCTTAAGCATTCTTTATGCTAGGTCAGATCCTACAGGTTCTACTTTTCTCCCTCTGAATATTGTTTTTCATTATTTCTCACATATCTCACTATGTACAATAAGAGATTACAAACATAACTCTTTAACTTTATGTATATGAAATCCACTACATTCATTGGGCTGTAGATTCCTTCCTCTCAACAATGTATCACAAGTTTCCTATGTTTAAAGTTCTTGCTTCTTCGATGATATTCTAGAACACTTAGATTTTAAAGTCTTCTATTTATTTTCTGTACTGCCTGTACTAAACTAAACTCTTTCTCTAGTAGTCTCAAATACAATAATTTCTTTTGTTTTTCTCCCCTTGAAGATAAGAGTGATGTTTTTACTATTTTTGGTAACAGTAATACATAGTCAATGACAGCTACACATCAAGTACCAATATTCATCATTTTACACAGTGATTTCCACTGAGTTTAGAACTAAATTTTTTCACTAGATATAAATAAACTCTTAAGTAGCTCAATATTTCTTGGCTTCCATGTAGGTATTTATTCAAAATAGGTTGGTCAGTTTTGTCATTTATTTATGACATGCTCTCACATCTATCCATCTTCTCCTCTAAATGCACTTCCACTTCTGATATTTTAAGATTTTCAAATAAAATGACTCATGTGAGAAAACAAAATTGAAGTTAACAGCTTGTATAAAGCTCAGGTGATTCATAGAGGAAAAGAATCTGAGGCAGGTTGCTGACAAATTTGCAAAACAGATGTATCTTCTATACATGACTCCTAAAGATGCTATTGGGATAATTAAAATAGAAAATTCATGGGACATGTTTCACAAAAGGAATTTAAATGAAGAAATTACTCTTCGATAATAAAAGGGCTTTTAAAAACCTAAAATGTTTGAATAAAATAGCCTATCAAGCACTGTAACAAAGGAAAATACTATAGATAAAATGTTATTAATTTTTAAAGTCTTGCAATATTTTCTTGTAGCAAGATTTTTTTTTTGTATTACTTCCAAGGAGGAAGAATTTCACACCAAATTCTGAATCAGAGAGTCTCTTGGGCAGTTTGGCTAAGCATCTGTTTCAGAGAAGAACAGAGCCAGGCATATGGAAGTAGGATTACTGTCTTTGTGGCAGGATTGATGTTTCCCCAGTGATAGGTGTTAGGGAGATTCTCTGTTAGCTAAATTGCAGCATAGGAGTGAGACCCAGCCAGGTTCTGACTGATACATTCACCACAGGATTAGTTAACATAGCTGATGAAAAGGCCACCAATGGAGAAACCATTGTATCCTATTATGAGTGATTCTCAGGACACAAAAAAGAGAATAAGATTTTAAGGATCAAATTTGAACTAAGTAATATAAAATATTGAAAAAGCATACAAAATATTTTACATTTTTGGTATCTTTTCTTGTCCTTTTCTTTAAAATGATGTATATACTTTTGCTGAAATATGGAGAATCCTATTAATTTATTTCATGCTACAAGAAGAATAGTAAATTAGAATTAATGAAAATTAAAAAGCAGTATCTCAGTGGAAAAAAAACCTGAGAGTCCTTTATGTAGATTTGAAGGAAGGAACATAGTTTTACTGAATATTTTATTATCTCACTGTCTCATTCTTTCTCACAAATGAATAGTCATAAGAATAATTTTTATTAAAAGGCGCTTATTGTGTGATACGTACTTTCTCGATATTATCTCATTGGATGTGTATAACAGCTGTGAAAGGGAAGCCCTATCATGATTATGTATTGATAAGAAAGTTGAGATTTAGTGAGATGAATTTTACTCACTACCATATCATGTTGTAGGGATAGAACTAGAACTCAAAAACAGCCTTCTAGTGTGAAGCTAAGTTCTTGCCACTCTGCCCTGTTACCTGGCAAAACTAGGATTTATAATTTACTGATGAGAAATAAAAGGAAAGGAACTGTGATAGCAGCACAAAGGTTTAAATATTATGTGAAGAATTTGATCTATCTTCCATTATTACCGTTCATTTATCTGAAGATTTTCCACCAGAGCATTTTGTTGGTTCAATTTTAAAACACCCCTGTGGTTCTTTTCCCCTTTTACTGCACTAAGGATTGAATCCAGGACTTGTCACATACTAGGCAAAAGCTTTACCTCTGAGCTATACCCCCAGCCCTTCCTCTACTATTAATGTCCTTTGTAAAATACAGGTATCAATTTAAAATATTTGTAAGACAAGCACTTTTCTATAATTTTTATGGAAATTAACCAGTATTAAGATAGTTTTTGGAATTTGTAGACCAGAGAATATGTCATTAAACCTAAATATTACTTAGTTGAAAACATGTACGTACCACTGGAAGACCATTAAAGTGAGAATAATTTCTGAAGATATGTGCCTTCTCTTTTGAGTTGAAAGCTAACATACAGATACTTATTATCAGAATTTATTGATCCATATATTATAAAGTGCCAGGAACTATTCTGAAATTCATCCAGTCATAAGGACTTCTAACAGAAGTGTGGATACCAAATAGTTGTAGAACAAAGACAACTTTATTAGAATTTATGGGAGTCAGTTGCCACAAGTACTTAGCATGTTGTTTATGATCATTAGAAAAGTCTGCTGATTTGCAAAGCATGTTAAGAGGTTTTGTGCAGAAACAGTCATGCAGCAATGAACTGGAGTAGATATTAAAGCATTCTGATATTAAATTATATTTTACAGTGTATCAGTACGGTTACATCTAATCCAGCAATATAACATTCACTAAGCAAAAGTAATGTCTTTTCTAGGCAAGTAAATGGAAGAGCAAGTGTACATTATACTCAACAGGGAAATTCAAATATATTTTGCTGCTACTGATGAAGAAATTAAATAAAGAAAATTCAATTTAATATGTCAGTGCTCCAGCACTAACCTGTAGTGAAAACAGAATTCAAAAATAAGATATTCATCACTATTTTCAGGAATGTAGGCTTGCCGAATTTAAGATAGTCAAACTATCTTTCATGTTTAAAAAATATTCTACACTAAATTATTCATCAAATAACTGCACTTTGACTCATGGACAGTAGATACATAAAGTAAGATGCCCTTGCCTCTCAAAACAATATTGTCTGAGCACTAACTAGGTTATTAGTCACAAGAATAAATATTTAAAAGAAGTTTATTTAATCCTATTAACAATCTTATAGAGACTTTTATTTTATTAGATTTTTACAAGGAAAGTAAGGTCCAGAGAATTTCGAAGGATAGTCCAGTGTTGCCCAGCCATTAATTTAAGAGCCAAAATTCAGACATCTATCTGTTAAATCTCAAGGCTGTTAATGTTCTAACCTGTATTAGTGTATTTGTTTTCACTATAAATTTTTGTTTGCCCCACTTTTAAGTAATGTATTTAATGATTGACAATATTATAGGCAAAAATCATAATTGAGTCTCTTCTGTTATTTAAAATAAATTTGTAGTAGGGAAATACAGTGGTCCCAATTTACAAATTTTAGTCTAATGTGCTACTATTGATTTAACAAGTATTCCACTGATAATATGAAATGAATTAGGATAGCGATAAATAAAAAAATAACTACTTTCTATTTTTACCTTTTAAGATCAGTGTAACACTGCAAGATTTATCTATATTAATATATTTCTTCATGAACATGCTTATATATTTAAATTAGAATTAGACAATAGATTTAAATGGAAATTTCATAATTCCTTCATAGTTGAAAAGCTGCATATTACAGAAAAGTATCTTAAATCTAGAATATTTGAATGTAAAATCAATTCCTTCCATTAAATGTCATGTAGGTAAACTAACTTGGAAATGATTTGAAAATGCACTTGTTCATCCTGAGCTATTGATTTTACATCTCTAGAAATATAAAGACTTACTGGGTCTGCCTGGCAAGCATGAGGCCATGAGTTCAATTCTTGCTAAACTCAAAGACTTAATAAGTTACATGACCTAGTACCTGACTAATGAATGCAGTCCCATTTATACATCTAAAAATACTAAAACAAAAAATTCTCACAAAACTTAATTTTTTCCTTTAATGCCTAAATTTGCAGGCATAGCCGCTTTGTAGGCAATTGTACACAGATACTTTTTGGTGATTAGAAATAGTAGAAATGGAATTCATGTGGGTTTTGTTTGTTTGTTTGCTTATTTTTTCTGTATCTTCCACTACACAGTTCAGGCTGGTCTTGAACTCACTTTGAAACCCAGGCTAACCCCAAACTCACTGTTATCCTCCTGCCTCAGCCTCCCAAGTGCTGGGAGTACAGGTGTGCACAACCATGTCCAGCCTCATGTGGATATTTTATGGCCATTTGCCTTATATGTGATGTATATTTATGTCTGAAATATTAAGTAAACAACTTACCCAAAGCTTGTAGAAGATCTGGTAAAAGATTTTCCCCACCAGTTTATTACACAAAGCTGGGAACTTGAGTCAGGCAGGTGATTTCTATACACAGGAAACAGTAGGATTCTTTTCACACCTCTGCCAGAGGCTTTTCTGGCTATACTTAATTCTTGAATATATGGTTATTTCAACTCTCATTCATAATCTCAAAAAGAAAAAATGTGTTTTATGACAAACATGAAATTTTTAAAATAGTTTTTCTTCGCTTTCCATGCTTTTGACTCACAAATATCTCTTATATAATGGTATATAATAAGCTTGCAACTGACAATGAAACTCTAAATGTATATATGTAATACGATAGTATTTGAAAATTTTATTGCATATTAAAATTATAATTTTCTTTAAAATTAAAAAAATAAATGTTTTATAACTTGATTTGTTTCACAAACATAGTGAAAGAGACTTATTTTCCCTTTTCATAATTTCTAACTTTGATCTCATCAAATCCATTTACAGATGAGAAACACAAAAAAAATCATTTTAAGGTGATTTGGCTCATTTTACTACCTAAGTGAAATTCACTTAACACAATAGATTAGTTTCTGTCACCCATTTCTATACTTCTATAGAGAATACCTAAATAAGCTTCTTCCTTTTTCTTTAACTACATTTTAAATCAGCAAACAGCTCTTTTTCTCAAATGGTTAATAACATTTATTTTAACCCCTTAAATATATACGCATCCACAGTATTTGTTAACATTTGTTTATAGTTAAGTAGGTTCAAGATGTTTAATGTTTAAGACATCTTTAGGCATCAAATCCCTTAAAATATGAAAATATTGAATATCTAAAGCAGCAACCGGTATTGACAAGTTTTCTTCTTACTTTCTATTCAAGGATTGATGACCTCCCAAACTCTTATCTAAATTTTCTGATTCTCTCTTGGGTTTACATTATTTTGATCCTGTGCTTTACTTTAGCAGTCTTGCTGCCACTCGGTTTGCTTCACATAGTAAGTGGTAAGTAATTCTGATGCCAAACTCATTTTTATGAGTGTGAGCAAAGACGGTACTCTGAGCATTACCAGAGAAAATGTTCAAAAGGAATCACAATCACAGTGTCAAGTAATAGTGGAACTGAATATTAGAATTATAGTTTAGCAAAAACTATATTTTTAAACAATTAATATATTTGTTTATTTTCCTGTTCTATATTACTAGAACCCACACTTAAATAATTTAATGAAAAATGAGTCTAATAGAGAGTCAAGAAAGTAATAAATGTTTTACTTAAGAAGTACAATGCTAGGAACTAACAGCAAATTCTTTAACAGGCAGCAAACATTCATTTGGGCATTTTTCCAAAAATGAAGTTAGTCAATATACTTTGCTATTATTTGTTTTCTAAAACTGTAAATTGGGCAGACATTGATTAGATAGTAACATTGTATACCATAGTGAAGGCGCAGAATATAGCAGTCCAAAACGTCATCTCTGAAGATGAATAACTGAGACTTGCTTATCCATAAGAAAGACAATCACAGAACTAAACTTGCAGGGAGATCATGAGTACTAAATGTGTTCATACTGTTGAAGTGTGCTGGATGACTCACTGGAAATAGGAACTGCTCTATATCTGTTAATTCTCTTTGAATGCTGGGGATCAGATGGGTTAGAGAAGAGAATCGGTTATACTACACCTGGCATTGTTCAATATGAGAATCATTCAGATCAAGCTTTAAACAGGAATTTTGATTCTTGTTTATACAGAATGAAGTAATCATCATAGAGAGACATCAGTTGGAGAGATTTGAATCCAAGCAGGAATTAAAACTGCTGATGGGCACTGGAAAACTTACCCAGTTCTTAGCTTGCTTGCTTTCTTGCTTGCTTTCTTTCTTTCTTTCTTTCTTTCTTTCTTTCTTTCTTTCTTTCTTTCTTTCTTTTCCTTCCTTCTTTCCTTCCTTTTTTCTTTCTTTCTTTCTTTCTTTCTTTCTTTCTTTCTTTCTTTCTTTCTTTCTTTTCCTTCCTTCTTTCCTTCCTTTTTTCTTTCTTTCTTTCTTTCTTTCTTTCTTTCTTTCTTTCTTTCTTTTTTGTTTCTTTTCTTTCTTTCTTTCTTTCTTTCTTTCTTTCTTTCTTTCTTTTTCTTTTCTTTCTTTCTTTCTTTCTTTCTTCCTTCTATCAGAATGTCAAGAATTTGTGAAATAATCTTAAAGAAAACATTTTACATAGAGATAAAAAAATTCAATCTTAAATGTTTACATGTTGAGAAAATTCACAATATAACTAACTTTCTGCAGTCAATAATAGCGATTCAAATTAAAAATGAAGGAAATTATTACCCCAGGTTATCCAAATATGCTCAGTGTAGTCACAGTTGTCCTTATAAGAAAGATGAAGGAAGGGTCCAAGTCAGAGAAGTGGCTGTGTTAAAGGAAACAGAGTAAGGAGAACGAGATTTGAAGATTCTACAGTTGGCTTTGAAGATGGGGTGGTCATGAACCATGGGATGCATGCAACCTTTAGAAGGTAGGAAATTCAAGGAAATTTATCCTCTATTAGGGCCTCCAGAAATAATAAAGGTCTATTGGCATCTTCTTTAAATACTTCTGGCTTCCAGAATCATCAAATAATAAAACTATGGTTTTTAATCTACTAAATTTGTGATAATTTGCTATGCCCATAGGAAGCTGACACAGTTGTCCATACAAAAAAAAAAAATCTCTGATGTGTACTTTCTCATGCATATACTTATGCATATGCATATGCATAGACAAGGATTCTGCTAAGCAGAGTGATTAGATTATGGAACAATGCTAGTCAACATTTATTTTATGAAAAGTATCTATAAGTATCTACTGTATGTTCTTTGCACACTGTTGTTAGGTATGTAGAAGAAACTAGGGAAAAATGTTTCAGTTTCACCAGTAAAGCATTCTGATTTGTTTTCTTCATCTGGTCAATAGTTTATAAAACTAACTGTTATAGTTTGTTACCTAGATGTCTCTCTGAAGCCTCATGCCATTCTAGGTGGGGTTTTTAGATGCTGGCTGAATCTAGGGCATGTGATACCAAGATTAAGTGTATGCAGTCCTAAATTACTCCACTAGGTGGATTTACCACAGCTCTGTGTATGGAAAATGCAAGCCCCACCCTGGCTGTGGATGGCATCAATCAGCAGGGTCATAGCATGGATGGAATGATACAGGAAAGGCAGGCTTGCTGATGCTGCTTGGTGCTTCATTATCTTCTCCTTGCTTGCCACAGACTATTTCTTCTCTGTGATGCCCCTCTTCTAGGCAACCCTGCAATAAGACTAGTCGACTATGGACTGAAATCTCTACAGACTGTAAGCTGAAATAAACCTTCCTCCCTTTAACTTTGGATGCTGGAAATCTTAACTCAAAATCTGTAGCTAAGACAGATTTTGGTAACAGTAGTAGAGTCTTTCTGTGACATTATTTAGCCGTGTGATTCAGGAGCCTTTGGGACTGTCTTGTGAGCAGATTTTGGAAAGGTGTGGAGTTGCCAGCTGAAGAAGCAATTCTGGAATGTTATAAGCTGAACCTGATGGAAGATTCTTGTCAGAGCTCAGAAGACAAGAATGCTGATGGAAATGCAGTCAGTAAGGAGCAGGCTCAGAAAGTTTCAGTTAGGAACAAGGACTGCATTGACTGTTGGACTCCAGAAACATATGTGTTATGCTTTGGCAGAAATTTTCTCAGTATTTTGTGCTTGTCCAGAGACTTTGCCAGGTACTGAGATTAAGGGAAGTGGACTAATTAATCTGGAAAAAAATTTCAAGGTAGTTTAATAAGGAGGTAGTGTCATGACTAATGTTGGAAACTTTTAATCAGATCTATGCTGAGAATCAACTGGCGAAGAGCCCAGTAGAATGATTTAAAACATTTTGAGTTTCGCTAGAAGGAAACTCTGGTGAAACTGTGGACTACAAAGATGGATCAGAGGAGAACTTGTTTGCTGAAAGGGAACAAACAATAGAAAAGATGGCCTGAGGATGTCACAGTACCTACAGGACTCCAGTCTTTGCAGCCTCAAAATTGCAAAGGTGAAAGACTTTGCTTTGAGAAGAGAGCTCTAGATTACCTTGTTCCAGAATGGAAGCAGTATAGGGCATTTATTCCTCAGGGTTTCGTTCGGAGTGCCTAGGAATCCAGGCACTGAACCTCTATAGCCAAAAGAGAAAGAAACCTGTCTACTGTTCCACTTGGTGGCAGACTTTTGCACCCTACATGTGATGCTGGTTTTAGGCACATGTAGAGTGCAAGAGTTATAGTGTCATAGATATTTGCACCCAAATTTCAGAAGAAGGTCTGGGAGTCCAGCCAGTGTGCCAAGAGGACATTGTGTGAACTTTGAGAAAAATGCTAAAGATACTGTGAAGACTCCCAAAAGTTGGAGAAGCCAGGAACATGGATCTATGAGTCATCTAAGGAAAACTGCAAGAAATACAGAGCTAGCCCAAATGATAAGCTATCCACCAACTGTCCTGTAGGAGTGGAGCCCTTTGGAGTTCACATCTTTCCGCAAATTACCCTGAATGCTAGACATGGAACTATAAGACTTAATGTTTGCCTTGCTTAATTTTGAACTTGCTTTGGTCCCATTCCTTTCTATATTCCTATTCGTATCTTTTGAAATGGAAATGTTTATCTTGTGTCATTGTATGTTGGAAATGTTTAACTTTCATTTGCATAGGAGCTCACAGCTAAAAGTTTGCCTTAAATTGCACAGGACACTTGGTACTTGGACTTCTTAGCAATGCTGAAAACTGTTATGACTTTGGCAATTCTTAGAGATGGACTGAATGTATTTTTTCATAAAGGGATGCACATAAGTCTTTTGGGGCCCAGGGACACAATGTTACGGCTTGTGTCTAGATGGGGCTTTTCGTAGCTGACTGCATCTAGAGCATGTAAAACCAGGGTAGGATTAAGGGTATGTAGTACCAAATTAGTCTACTCATTGGAATCAGCATAGTTCTGTGTGTGGATAATGCAAGCCCTGCTCTGGATGTGGGTGGTACCAGTCAACAGTGTTAAAACCTTGGTTGGAATATAAAGGGAGAGAAGGAAGGCAGGTTTGCCGCTGCTTGCCACATCACCGTCTCCTGCCTACTTTCTTTCTTTCTTTTTTCTTTTTTTATTTTTCTTTTTGGTACCGGGGATTGAACTCACAACCTCACGCCTGCCAAGCAGGCACTTCAGACGCTGAGCTAAATCCCTGGCCCTCCTACCTACTTTCCACTGACTAATTCTCTACAATGCCCTTCTGCAATGCTACCCTGTATTGGGTCCAGCCAACTATGGACTGACACCTCTACAAACTGTGAACTGAAATAAACTTGTCCTCTTTTAACTCATGGACATTTAGTATTTTGTTCAAGCAACATGAAAAGTAACTAAGACTCTAAAAAATGATGATGTCTGTAGTATGTACAGTCCCCATACTGAGCATCAAGCTTTTACTTCTCTGTACTTTATCTTTTAGGTCTTCAAAGCTAGCATTTATGCTTTATCTCTATCTGTAACCCTAAAACTTAACAGAGATTATGACACTGGGCATGGTCTTACTGATGGCTTGTTGGACTGTATTAAAGATGGTTATAGAAACTAAGGAAATAGCATTACTTATATACATTTTTGTTCAGTTATTCTAAATACTAGCTATGTTCTTTTCTGTGTACGTGGCTATATAAATGTGCATGTGAATGTGTGTGCATGCATTCTATCACCAGGAGATATTTACAGATTTTTTTTCTTTCATGGTAGTAAAGATTTTCTTGCTGTATGACAACATTTCACGTTGGTTGATGCTTCACCATAAATATGAGTGTAACTTACATTCACAATTTGAAAAAAATGACAACCCAGTCTTCACAAAAATCTTGCTTTTATGGCACCCAGAGTACAATATTAATGGTTATCAAAAGTTGCATGACCTTCTCTCATCATGATGATACAGTAAAACTGTTCTTAGTTACTTTTTAGTAAAATGTCTATTAACAAACAGTCAGAGCTTAAATGTATATTTGCAAGTAAAAAAAGATCATACAGTGTTATGATTTATGTTTAGATGCTTACTAAAGACTCGTGGTCATAGGTGAGGCTTTTTATGAAGTGGCTGAATCCAAAGTATGTGATGCTGGAATTAATTTTATGGTGCAGTGCTAGACAGAAGGGCACTAGAATTAAGGGTGTGAGTGCAACTTGCTCTGAGTAGCCTGGGTAAGATAAAAGAGAAGGATAAGATAAAAGGAAGACATTAAAGTCGTTTGCTTGTTTTATTACCTTTTGCATGCCATGAACTATTTTTCTTCTGTAATGCCTGTTTGCCTTACCACCCTGCCTTGGAGCCAGCCAGTGATGGATTGGAACCTCTACAAACTGTGAGCTAAACCTTTCCTTCCTTAATGTGTGGGTATTGGGTATTTTGCCTCAACAATGAGAAAAGAAACTAAGACACATAGATTTAAAGGAGAATTGATTAAACCCATTAATATTCAGCAAATATGTATTGCAATTCCCGTTAAACCCATAAGCACAAATGTCTGGTTTATTAAAGACATACTGTGGTAAACTGTGTCTGATCATTGTCTGGTTATCTAACTGTTCAAATTGCTAAAATGTGAAATGTAATAAATGAGATTAGTATTCTCATCTGGGTGCTAAATATCTCATTGAAATCTAGAGCAGCCAAGAAAACCCCAAGGTCTACCTGCAGCTGGGAAATGAGAAGGGGTTAGCTAAATTGAAACATTTACATTTTCAGCACATCACTCATCTCTTAGTAAGAACTAACTTGCCTTCTCCTTTTCTCCATTAAAATCACAGTTCTTGTCTTTCTCTTCTGTCTTCAGCAATAAGTAAGTAATTAATCAAACCCTAAAGAATACTTAAAATAAGCCTCTTTACAAACCCCTGTCTATAGTTATTCTGCTATTTTTCTCAAGCTCTGTATACTCTTGTATCTGCAGGGAGACACTAATTTCTTTCATGAAAAAACTGGTGCAACTTTCTAAAGGAATTCTAAAACATCAAGTCCTCCTAGACCTATTCTAACATTTTAGTACTTCTTAAAATTTTTATTTGTTCTTATATTCTTTTTTACTGATTTTTAAATTTAGCACAATAAAAAAAATTTTCTAGATATGACAGCCACTTTTGGGCCACACTATTCTGGACAAAAAAAAAATACAAAGAAGGAAAGAATGATGGCTGAGCTTACTATTCTTTTTCATTTAAATCAGTTTTACAATAAGTCTTTTTTATCCAAATAGCTTGAATACAATGTATAAGCTATTTAAAATGATGAAATAGAGAATAAATCTTATTTTCAAAGAAGTCAAAATGAAGCATAAGGTAAAAAATAGAAGTAAAGTAGGAGCCAAACAGAAGAAAAAAAAACATATTTGGCCCTTGTAATCTGCATTGAGAATTTTTTTAAGCTGGCACCGTGTAGATGCTGGTGACATAGAGACAGAAATAACAAACAATACTTTATCCAACCTAAACACTGAAATGTGAGTTTGATTGATGAATATTACTCATAGATCTGCAGTCAAGGACTGTAAGAAGGAACTGGCAGCTGGGTCTCATCCCTCACTCCCATCTCACATGTTTATGTAACAGTTTAGTTTGCTTTTATGTATTCATCTAATTTACCTACACAGTTTGGGAGCTCAGTGCAAATAAACCACCAAATATTTTTGTTTTTATGAAAACCAAAGTCCATTATATACTATACTATGTAGCTCTTCAGTTTTTTCAGTCTTTTCATTCCATTTATCAGAAATAATATGCTGGAGAAATCAAATCTGTTCCAGTCTTATTATTTCTTAAAAATTTGTTTAAAGATCAGATAAAAAGGATTTGTGGAACCAACTTTTGTGGAATGCCAGCACCTTCATCTGAAGAATAAATATATTCTTTAGAATAGTATTTCTCCATGCTAGCAGTGAAATCTAGCTGTAATCTATTATTGCAGTTTAATCTGTTCATATGTCTGTTGCAGGTGATCACTGGTAAGTATAGTACTGTAATGGCCTTGGGTGGAATCATGGCTCCTTCTAAGAACTACATGGTGAATGGGTTCTGGTTTTACTTAACAGGAAAATGTCAATGTCAAAGCCTAAGAGTCATACAGATATGTTACCAGGGTAGATGGAAAATACTTTTATGACCTGAACTGATAGTTTGGTAGCAGATGATAACTGACTCACTTAGAGACAGTGCAAGAGAAGTCTTGCAGGTGTTCTTTGCCTGAAGAAGCAATGTGGGAGCTCAAAGCTTGGTCTAGAAGAGACTATAGTAATGTGATTTCCTCATCTCAGATATGTAGTCTCTCAGTAATTGCTTCGTTGCTGCTTCCAAGTCTGGTTCTTAAGCTTTCTCTTCCAACCATACTCTTCAACATTTGCATAAATGTATCAGTTCCTCAAGGTTATTTCGTTTGTTTGCAGCAGAAGGATCCTAGACACTGGACTGCTAGTGGAATCAATGGAGTAGTGGAGAAAGGAAGACATTCCACCTAGAGTTCTATTGACCATGTTGTAGATGTGTTCTCTTGTTCTTGTAACCATGACCTCCAGAAACTTCCCAAAAGATACAGTTGTGAAATGTATGTCTTGTATTTCAGTAGAAATGACCTTTCTAAGAATCAGCAAACTAGTCTCTACAAAGCATTTTATATGATGGAGTCTTTCTAGCAAGCACTAAAAAAAATGGGCAATAGGAGAGATGTGGGTGAATCTTGAAGATAGCATGGAGCAAAGAACATTTCATATCTAGTCCATTTCTGCTTTTTATTTCTCATGGGTTCCTGTGGTCTCTTCATGACTCGGTATCAACTATTCAGTGAGCCTCATAAAGAGTATACATAGAGTGATTAAAACCATATGTTGGTAGAAAAGTTCATTTGAATTCCTATTCTGATTCTGCTACTTAGTAGCTTTGAACTACACAGTAAGTTATTATTTCACGTCTGACTCCATTCCTCTTCTCTCTAAAGGAGAACACTAATGACCTCCTCACTAATCTTATATGAGAAATGGATGACATGACTTACATAAAGTGTTCAACACAGAATCTAGAACATAGTAAGAAATACTAAATAAATTTTTACTGAGAAGTAAACTTCATAATGTTGATAGTTCATGCAAAGTACTTAGGTATTAGGACAAAAACTCAAGGTTGAAAGAAAACTACAGTCCCTTGCATTCCAGGATTCATGGTGATGGAGGAAGAGTATATGCTAATAAAATAATTTTCCTAGAGCAAGATCAGACTCTCTTGGTATTTAAGTATTTATTTCTCATAATCTATTCACAGGGTATTACTGTATGCTAATTGCACAAACTTTGTTTAAAAATAAAGCATTCTTATAATTAAAATGTCACAACTGTCATTGATAAATGTAAAGAGAATGTAGGAAAGTAGTGTTTTGTAGATTTTGCTAAATATCAGTATAACATGGAGACTTCTTAAAAATACTTGTGCTCAGGGCTCACCTCAAGTCAATAAAATGAAACTTTCTGGCAGTGAGACACAGGCATCAACATTTTAACAAAATTTCCTAAGTGATTCAAATATTCAAACACGAATTGAGAACCTCAATACTAATGTAAGAAAAACGAAAGTATTTTCTGAGATGTTACAGAGGAAATGATAAATTTCAGAAGTAAATGAGAGAGGAATTTTTAAAATAACTTCATTTCAAATTTTAAAAGAGTAGAAGAAGCAATTAAAATTGTTTATCATTGTAGCACAACATTATCATGTGAGTCAGAATATCCTGTGAATGTTTGTACTGGACAGTTTGTAATGAAAAGCGACAATGCTAAAATGCAACGAAACTTGTGTCCTAAACACAAATATGACTTTGATTCAGTTCACAACTTTCATTTTCCTGTCTGCTAAAAAAAATTATACCTGCCTATTCAGAATGGCAGTCTTTTATTTTGTTAAATGATCTTTTTTCAACTCTAGCACTGTGGACACTTTGGTCTAGATAATTCTTGTGCAGAGCTACCCTGTGCATTTCAGTATGTTTAGCAGCATCTCTGTCTTTTACCACTTAGAAGTCAACCCTACCACCATTCCACCTGTGACAATCAAAATGTTTCCACACGTGGCTGTCCTTTGGAGCAAAATAGCCCTGGTTAAAAACCACTACTCTAAATGGACTGCACATATACAACTGTTATCAATGTTTGGCCATTTAAAAGTATTTTCCTAATTTCAGAATGAGAAAAGAACAAACAAAACTGATTTCAATTCAAATAAAACTTTGGGGAAAAATGTATGAATTTCAGAAGAAAGAAAAATATTCTAGGATATGTGTATGTATGTCAAATAAGCATATACACGTGCATAACACACACACACACACACACACACACACACACACATTACGAATGACTAGCAAACACCAGTAATTGCAGTTCAGTTCCAATCCTTCAGGATTTTTTATTGCCCTTCCCCATCTTTCATTGAGTACTTTTTCCCACAGTAAGAATTCTGACCTTCAATGATGCCATTGACTTTACCCACTTGCTTACTCCCACAATACATTTTAGTTTCAAGATTGTTTTGTTGACACTATAATATGCATAAAAAACACTCGTATAAAACAAATGCTGCTAAAGCAATGTTCAGCCCACTAACTGGCCACTAAAAATTAAAATATGAAGCTAGCAGTGTAGCTCGGTGACATAACTCAGTGTTAGGGGATGTAACTCAGAACATTCGTGCAACCTTAAGTTTGTTCCCCAGCACAGAAGGAAAGAAACGAAGGAAGAAAAAAAGAAAAAAAGTAATGGTCCTGTAACTACTTGGATTTTCAGTTCTTTTTTAGGCATTTCCCTCAAGAAACAGAATTTAAATCTAATATGCATTATACAACCACTTTTAGTACAAATAACTCCTTCAAATGTAAACAAATTTTTTTAATAAAACCATTAGTTCTCAACTGTTTCAATACAGCAAAACATAAAAAATCTTTCATATTCCTATTGATTACTACAGATTTCTATTCCATTTTAGAGAGGTGAAGTGATTTTTCTCTAACATTTCGTCTGTATGGTTCAAGAAGATTCTCAATTGACCAAATATTCAATTTAACAAGGTCTCATACAACCTTTCTCTCAGAATGGAAGTATTTCACTCAAACTGTGCTTTTCAACCATGACATATGAGATTTGACCTGAAAATGTTTGCTGATAGAATTAAGGTCTCATTGATCACACAGATTATCCTGCTTCCAAAACTATTCAGAGTACAGTACAAAGTTAATTAAACTGGTGATGGTATGAATGC
The DNA here is from genome assembly GCA_004363535.1 of Dasyprocta punctata. NCBI lineage: Eukaryota > Metazoa > Chordata > Mammalia > Rodentia > Dasyproctidae > Dasyprocta > Dasyprocta punctata. The sequence continues at coordinate 17,413 of RJWM01017207.1, read as the reverse complement.
AACCATTGTGACTTCTGCATCTAACCAGATGTCACTGTATCCGAATATAAAGTCTCAGAATTGATATTCAATAATCCTTGATAAAATTTGTTACCTTCAGATTTTAAGAAATGTCCATTATTTAGAGGTATTATAAATGTCAGAAAAATATGAATTTCTCTTATTACATTCATATTGGTTTATTATGCACATATTTATTAAATATTCATTGATACTATCTTCTTTACCATTTTCAACTTTAGAAACTTCATCTCTCTTGGTTAAATAAGCTGATCATTGGTAAATCTTTCTCCATGTATAAATAATTACCATTATTGTACTATTACATCCTGAGGTTGTAAAACATAAAGAATCTTTTGTTATCACACCAATATTTAATTTCTAGAAATAACATAATTAGGACTAAAGAAAATATGGCTGGTTTTCTCCTTGATGTCTTTATGCACCATGATGATTAACAGTGAGGGCATCATTTTCTTTTAGATCCAGCCACACCTTCTGTCAAATAAAAGTGTGCTCTATTCCCCAAATGCTAGTCAAGGTTAATACAGTACATCTTAATAACGGTATTGTATGTTTTTCTCTTGGCACTGACATGATAATACTGAAACAGGCACTCAGTCTGCAGTATTCACTCACAAAGCAGGAGCAGCAGATTCCAGAAGCCCCTGGACATTCTTAACTCAAATTGTATACTGCATAAACACAGCAGACCGTTTCCAGCTATTTCTGAACCTACACAACATACAAACACAAGTACTATTACTATCGTAGGTACCTCAGCAAGACTCAGACTTTGTTTCTATAAGACCATTCTGAGAGCAGTCTTTTGGGTTGACTTGGGCCTACAGTTCCTCTACCCAGTTAGTGCCTCAGCTTTGAGACCCTCCGTGAAATCCCTGGGATTGGGTTCCTACTCAACATTCAATATTTTGCTTCCATGGTCTATACGATTTTTACTTTAATACACTTTCACCCGCTAAAATTTGCTTACTGTAGGAACACTCTGATCTTGGCCTGAAGGGTTTTTCTTGGTCTTTATGGTTAATTTTCAGAGAAAGCAAGCAAAAATATTGACAAATAATGTTCCCCAAATCTGCCAAAAATGGACAAGATGGCAATTATAAATACCTCAGCTCGCCTTCCCAATCACCGGGTAGCTCTGAGGCATGTTCTGTGCTGTCTTCTGGATTTCAATGGCGGGACTTAGTTCCACTGCCATGGGCAGTAATGGGCTCCATCATGCATGCTTTATTTTTATTTCCCCTTCCATAACTCATACCTACACTCCTGTGACTGATTCCCTTCCCAAATAAACTACTCACACAGGAACCTTCATCTCAGTGTCTACTTTGAGGGAAGCACAAAGCAAGACTATTGTTGTTGTACAACTTTTTTAAGGGTGAAAAACAAGTTCAACCCTCCTTAGACTGTTTGAATTTAGCTTCTTACCTTTTGATAACTGATAACAGTAAGTTAAAAAAATACAGTCTGAGTAAAATTAATAATATTCAGAGCAATACGCAAGCATTGGGAAATCTAATTCCAAATATAAGAACAGAAAGTCATTCTAAATCTTTAGAAGCATCCAATTTGCCTCATGAAGTGGAACATACAATTTATTTTTTTACCATCTGTATTTGGAAAGAAACTAAAGAAAAATGTTTTTTTTTTTTCTGTACGACTTCATGAATAAAAGGACTCAGCAGCTTTGTCTAGCAGAAAAGGCTCTGTCTGGCCCAGAGTTAAATCCCAATCTTCACTTTGAGAGACAGAGAATTGCTGCAGCTTTCAAATAACAATCCTCCAGCTATCACACTCTCCTTTGGACACAACTGTTTTAAACATGTTCACAGATAGGGATTAAAATTTACCAATGTTTGTTTTTCAAGCATCTTATGTTCTTTATTCTGTCTGAGGAATACATGTTAAACATAAATAAATGAAATTGAAATGGTTTCTCTAGAAAGTCTATAGTTACAGTTGACATCAGCCGCCAGTTTAGTTCTTGGTCATTAAGGTAAAATAGCAAGTAAGATTTGTTGGAATAATTTTGAAGCCTATCCACAACTAATGAGTGAAGAGATTCCAGATTTAGAATCAAATTGATTTGAAATAAAATATAAAAGTTAATAACGCTACAGACCAGTGCACTGATTTGTGAAGCAATGTAAATAAAGATGATGCAGTTTCAAAAATCAGATTCTGAAAATATGTACAAAGATGATTTCACCAGATCTCATTTTAGTTGAATTTAGTGGATTACTAGAGGTAACTATTTTATGTTTAAAATAATTCAAATAGTTCAAATATAAGGAGTTTTGCATAAATATAAAATAAAGGTGTGTTTGTAAATCATTATTAAATTCATTATTGCTTTATTTATAAAATATAAATAAACATCTTACAAATTCACAGCCATAAATATATTCAGCCCACTCGTCTATTTTGGAAAGAAAAGTCTTGAAGTGATATGGTTCCTGAGTACATTATAAATAGTGTTTATAATGAGGGCTCTAGTCTATAGAGTGTAACATACTATGCCATTCCAACCATAAGTTTATTTTACCTAAATTATACCTAAATTTTGCTCTAGCTTTTCTCCTCAAAACATATGCTTTGTTGTTTATACTCAATATTGTCCATTGTTTATGTTTTAACTCCATTAGTTTCCATAGTTCATTAATTTTGTCAAATAAAAGAATGCTTGGTTAGACAGGCAGAATTTCTTGATCTGTTACTATGGCTACAACCTGACATACTTCATTTCACTTGGCACCACAAATACCACTAAATGTTCATAATACTTTTTAAGAATTTATGGAAATTAAAGACATTATTTTCCTCTGAAAATACTAGAGCTGTGTAGGTACATGTCTAATTCAGTCCTTTAAAAAGACTTGTCATCGCAAATATTGTCAACAATATATTCGAAGGATATACAACCTTTAAGCAAATGAATTAAATAAAGGGGGTTATTATAAATACAAATCATGATTAAATTAGATTGAATTCATATAAATTTGTCAATACTGTAAGGTTGTTAAATTGAATATATTTTAATTGAATCTCTGTAAAGAATAAAACAAAATCTAAACCTGAAATGTTTTCATGTGTAAGGTTAGTTGATAGGCAGTTAGGAAAGAAATGGAAGATTAATTTTAGGAAGTTAGAAAGTTTCCTAAACGTAAGGAACTTCAGACCTATCCTTTTCTTTCACTTATTCTTTTCAATTTTTATTTTTATTAGTGCATAGTTATAATATATAATGATTGCACTTCTCCTGAGGAGATGATACATGATCTCAAATCTTTTTTTAATCTCCTTCCTTCCTTTTCCTCTCACCTCCCTCCATCTCTTGGTCCTCTTCCCATTTGCAAAAGATCTCTCTCTCTCTCTATTTCCGATTATCTATCTTTTATTTTTCTCTTTATTTATATTTTAGGTTTCTCATATAAGAGAAATCATGTGATACGTAAACTTGTGTGTCTAATTTATTTTATTTAACAACACGGTCTCAGGACCTGTGTTTTAATAAAGAACCTTCTAGACATGTCCATTCTTTTCCTTTTGCTTCTGAACACTCTCTGCACACAGGTCAGCCCTCGTCCTTATTAGTTGCCCTGGAGAAGCGCCCTCTCCGCTGACCCCTGAGCCCCGCGAATAGAGCGCTGAAATGGTCACTTCTGTGTCCTCAGTCTTTAGATCATAGACTGTGTGTAGGTTTTCTTGAGGGTGTAAAACTGAGCCAAAATTATTTTTTCCCAAGATTTCAAAATGCATGCTTCCTAATTCTCTATATATAATGCATTCAAATAATAGGATATGGCAAAATAAATGCACTATTGGCATGATTAAAAATGCAAAAAAATTCATTTTGAAAAGTGAACTACATTAATTCTTATATTAGCAAACCCTAATATACTGGCACTTAACAGCAACATAGTTTTAGAGTCTGTAGTTTATTTTAAATATTATTCTAATATACCAAAGTACTTTCTATTGTGCTGTTTTCTGTTGCTTTGGTCTGGAGAGTTCAAAAAAAATTTTTTTTTAGGTCTGCTTGGTGGCATAAGAAGCGGAATAAAAGTGGGAAGAAAAAAGGGGAGAAAATGCATTCACAGCTTTTGAGTTTATATGACCTTTTATCAACAGTATAAAACTTAGAGCTTTTCCTTAGTAAGGCAATTTGGTTCTACTTATGTCTTATAAAGTCTACATAAGCCAGATGCATGGAGATATTACCTGGCTTGGTTCTTACGTGAGAGGCAGCATTATGTTTATTAACAAAAACAATGGCATTCTTGTTTTTGTTTCCTTATCATTGTCAAGAAATTTTAACTCTGCAGTTTTCACTATTTGTTTTAGAAGATACAATTAAAGTACTGAAATCAAGCTCTCTTTTAAAAAAGGAAATATTAATTTATATTATATTATATTTGATTTGATTTCGTGAACACTTCTAAAGTCACACCTTAAAATCAATATGAATTAAGTCATTTTAATGATTATTCCATTTTCAGTTTTCAAGAGAATTTAAGTGCAGGAAAAGATTGGGATATTGATGTCTCTTAAAAAGTTGTGTTTTTTTTTGTTGTTGTTTTGTTTTGTTTTTGTCTTCGGTACCTTTCACACCTATCGGTGGATAATTGAGCAATGGTGATTTAATGTGAAAAATAATTTTATGGATGCTGACTGAATTTTCCTTTCTTACTACAGAAGTGCCACATCAATCTTTCTGTTACTGAACTAGAAAAACAAATTGTTGAAGACACAGTAAACGGAATTAAGTGTATTGTTAAGTATTCTTTCTTTAATATGCTGTAAGTGTAAATTGTTGACATGTGGAGAGAAGAGCTGCTACCCTGCAGATCTTTCTTGTTGGATGAAGCATGTACTGAAGTATCACTTTTTAACAATTAAGAAATTAGTGCTAACAATTATGTGTCATCTCCTCTCTAGAGCACACAGCATGATTAGTTTATGCCTAATTAAGGGCCTAAATCAGCAAAGAATGTCTGACTTGAGTCTAAAGGGAATTCCTGTAGGCTACTTTCTAAACCTTCTCTATTTAAATTAGAATGTAATTCACTTTTAAGTGATGATCTGAAAGGAGTTCTAGCTATTTCATAATTTAAACAGATCTCTGCTTTTATTCTGCTGCCTTTTTCCATGGTATACTTTTAACTTGTAGACAAAAATAAATAAATAAATAAATAAATAAATAGAAATTTAAAAAATAATAACATCTACACAAAGTCCTTATAGAATTTTTTCCCCCTTTTCAACAGACCATCACGTTAGGATTTCAAATTCTTCAGAAAAAATTTTAAAAATAAAAACTTCAGCTCTACACCAAAAGTCACTTATTTCTGACAACAAAGGAAAAATATTTAGTTCACTATGTTTGAAGTACTCTATGGAGTTTTAAATTGAAATGTCTTACTAAAAATAGCAACAAAAGAGAGTAGAAAGATTACAAGAAAAATAAGTAAACATATAAGTAAACCTATGAATAAATATACACACCATATATATAATATATATATATATACACATACATATATGCATACACATATACACTCTATCTTAATGCCTATGTATGTATACTATATATACACATATAAATAAGACATTTGTACATATATGTGCGGAAGTTATCAAGCTTTATATTCCTTCATGTATTATGATGTCTTTATTTTATAGATGAGGAAACTAGAACCTGAAATTTAGGAGTGTTTATTGATTTTCATGCAGTCACACACTAGTAAAATAGCTGAGACACAATGTAAAGAAAACAACAAATATGAAGTAAATGTCAAAAGAGCACAAATAAAATTTCTAATTTAAAGTTGCCTTTATGATTAGTTATGTCCTTTCAAAACTAACCCTAAAGGAATGTCTTATTCGAAAATATAAAATAAATGGCTCCAACAGTTTATCAAAAATGAAAAAAAGGTTCTTAATACAATTTTTGTTTTTCTTCTGACATTTCTTGCGTGACAAATTCAGAAAATGTGACTGAAAGGAAAGATGTTTTTCTCTTTGAGAAACAAAAAATGCTTATGATATCAATATGGTAAAAGAAATGAGTTAAGAAACCTTGATCCTAGAGTCCTATAAATACCAATGCATATATATTAGAAACTACTTAAAAGAAATTTTCCATGTTTAACTAAAATTAGTTTTATCCTCCTCCAGTTTCCAAAGTAGAAATCAACAACTTCAAAGCAATGAAAACAAAAGAAAATTAGAAGGGGAACAGAAAGAAACAAATTATAATTCTTTAATTAGAAGGCAAATTTGGAGGAAGAAAAGTGTCGTCATATAGATCACATATTAATCCTAAATTCTCTCCCTTCACTTTAAATTCATGAATCTGCTTTATACCATAGCATGCATGAAGTAAATGCTTCTCCACAAATATGCCTCACTAAGCCAAAAAGTACTTCGTTTATTTCTGAGAAAGTAAAATGGAACACATCAAAATCTGAAGTCATATTTGTTTCTTTCAGTTACATAAATACTTTCAGTATTTGTAAGCCTTTGAAAGATGGGCTTCTGTTGCTGGAAGATGGGTCACAGAAATTCACCATTATCGATGATAGCTGATGAGTCATTTTAATTTTCCTCAGAATTACGAATTCATCTATAATTGAGGAAACAATGTTAGAAATTACCAACATATTTGAAGGTTAATCTGCTGAACCACATAAATATGTATTTGTTTAAACCTAATATGCACACACATGTGTATGTATATAGTGTTGCTTATCAGATTTTTGTCTTGGGTAATGTTCTGTCCCTGAGACCCCTGAAGATCCAAATGGTACACACTACAAAACATGTTGGGAGAAGTTGAAGCTGGAAATTGACCTAGGGCATGACCCAGACATGATCCTACCAAAGTAACAAAGAGCCTCCAGGTTATTCATGTGAAAAAGTTGCTACAGCTCAGAAAAACACCAAGCTCATAGACAATCCAAGCAATGGGTTGCTAGGCAGAGGGGCTGAAATTGACATCATCCTTCCGGGTATATAAATAAACACACTGCATTGGTTGAGCAGTACCTTTCCTCCCATCAGGAGGATAAGGGCTCCACCTGACCCCAGCTTTATCTCTTCTTTATTTTTCTCATCCTCTCATGGTCCCTCACCCCAAGAACCTCAGGAACCGCATGGGTCGCAGCAAAATCACACTCAGGGTTTTGCATAGCCTAGGCAAACACTCTCCTATTGAGCTACATTCCTGCTGCCAAACACACTCATATAAAGACATTAATACTCAAATAAATTGAGTGTTAAAAATCAGAATGTATAATGTGTGATCAATATATACAGTGAATGCATATATTTTAAAAATTTATTATGATGAAAGACACAGTTACATTAATCCCCTAAAAAATACTGCCTCTGTCTTCATACACTCTTACAAGGCTTTACTGGCCACTTTCTGAAGCAGTCTTGTAGTGGTCTTTCTTGAAGCCCTTTTAGAGGTGTGAACACCACTGGCAAATGTCACACACCAGAAAGTAGACTTGTAAAATCATTACAGTGTCCTCCTTTATCTTACTTCATGGAATCTGGTACTGTGCAATGTCCTGGCTCTTCCCCAAAGTCAAAACGACCATGAAAATCTTTGAATCTATTCACAACTTAGAGTAAGCCAAAAATGCTCATGAAAAAGATCTCCACAACTGCTTCCAAAAGTGGCAAGGACGTATGCTTGAACTGTGTGTGTGTGTGAGGTGGAGTATCTGGAGGAGAAATAATGACAATGGGTCTTTTACTGCAACAGTTTTTAAAATTTAAATGTTCACCACTAAAAAAAAAATGAAAATCACCATATTTTTCAATCATACCTCCAATCTAAGGAAATCAGGAATTCTACCTGAAGCAATTTTTTCAATTTTATTTCTCTCTCCGTGAACTGGAATTTTACACGAAGAATGTAAGGTTTGGATTATTTTTTATAGGTATCATGAACATGCATGCACAAAACACAAGCAGCAAGATGTGTATATATATATATATATATATATATATATGAAAAAGATCTGCACAACTGCTTCCAAAAGTATATATATATATACTTTTATGTATATATATATATATATATATATATACATCTACTGGTGGGAAAGGTAAAAACAGCTTCGTCTTTCCAACTTAACATATGTAATACATCAAAATTATATAATGTTTCAATGTTTATCCTATCATCATGTAAAACTTATTTGCTTGATAACAATACTCATAAAAGTACTACTGATGTCCTGCTATTTATTTTAAAGTATTTGCAGGTCAACTTTTGCCTTAAAATTGATAACCATAAAATAAATAAAGTCTTTTATCTGAGGAACAAATGAACACATCATATGCCAGTTTATTTCATACTCACGAGTTATATGGTTAGAAATCATTTCTGTGATGTTTTGCTACTTTCACATCTTCTTCAGAAAACATATTTTAAAACAGTTCAACAAAGCATGTCTCTGTTCCTCAGAAGGTCTGTAATTTTAGTCTCTTTTGTTTCCTTTTTCACAATGTGCATATTTCTATAGAGTTTTGAAGGAGGAGGAGTGGAAAGAACAAAGACTTATTTATTTTACTCAGAGTCTTTTTTCTACTAACAACTTCTATCTAGTTGACCCTGATGATTAAGTTAAGGCGTAACTCAATGAATTTTTTAAAGTAGAAGTTTCAAAGTGCAAATGGTAACTAAAACTGTTATTTTATTTTAATGGAGATATACTACTTCAGATCAAAATACTACTTAAAAAACGGAGGAAGAAAAGAAAGAAAAAGTACAAATTTAGTGGATTAGGTACATAACTCCCTTTGTTAGCAATTTTAATGTTATTTTTGTCCTGCCTTTTCTCAGACTGATTTAGAAATCTCGCAGCAAACATCCAAATAGAAGGCCCTTTTATAACAAGTTTCTACACTGTAGTATTCAATATTCATTTGATTAATACCATTACCTAGTGAACATAATTACTTTATAATGGGTGAATTAATGATTTATGTTGGACCAAAATATTCATCAATTAATAATAAAGAATTCTGTCTGCTCTTTCAAAAGCAAAATGAGCAACAAAGACATGCATGCAAACATAAACCACAAAAATAGTTGCCTCTTCAAATATTATTCTAAGTAAAATTAGAGTTATCCAAATAAATGACCAGTAACTTTTCAAACTGCCCTTTAATAATATTTAGAACAACAAATATTAACAGAATCAGAATACAAAGTTTTCCATAGTTACTATAAATTGTTACCTTTTGAGAAAAGATTTGAATGATTTGTTTCCTGGACAGTATATATGTTTAGGAGCAATGATTAGAAAAGTAAGTAAAATAAGAATTCTGATGAAATATACAATACTATTTAATTAACCACTAATAAGTATCTCCGGTGAACTGCTTTATGGTTCCTTACATCCTAGTACTGACATCTGTACTACACAGCTGCAATAGAATATAAAAGTGACTTAACCATGTGATTTTTCTGATTTTGGCCCCATGAATATAAAGAATTGGGTTAACTAGACATGTAATGACTTTGACTTTGATCATCAACTAAAACTCCAAGAGATCAGGAAATTTTCGTTTCACATTTCTTGTCTCTGTGGTACCTAATACAATATCCAGCAATATTTAGTTGATAGAATCAAAGATATTTGTGTTCATAAAAAAGACCCTAAAATAACAATTAAACATCTAGCACATATTACACTGTACAGAAGAGTTCCACCAATAATGAAAAGAGGTATAAAAAAGAATCACAGAGCAGTCTCAGAGCCCCACCAAGGATCCTACTGAATTCATCAAACTGATATTAAAATTCAGGATTAACTTTTTAGTGTTGGCTGGATATATACATAGATAATGCAAATAAATGTTACCATTTAAAATATGAGGTCAGTCAATACTTCCCAATAAATACTTGTATCTTTTCCAGAAACTCATCAGGTAAATTTACCTTAGGCATTTTTATTGGTGAAGGGAGGTCCATTCAAGAGGAAATACCAATCTTTCTGTCTTGGTGCCATTTATTTAATTTTATGAACCTCAATTTCCTCATCAATAACATCATCAACTACACTTTGTTTATAGTGTTGTGATAATTAAAAACACTAAGAACATAAACCCATACTTGAAAACAATGATTATCACATTCTACAAGTCGACGTATGTTACATATTTGTTAGCTATAGTTTGAAATATGAGACTAGAGTCCCAGAGTCAGTTCAAAAGTGAAAAAGGTTTAGGTTCTAAATTTTAAGATTCCATGACAGTTGCTGAAGTGATGAGAACAAATAGGTTATGTAAGAAAAGAATTACAAAGCATCTGGGTAAAGACTAAACCCTCAGACAGGCACATAACTAACCAGAAAGCAGGAAACCATATGCAGAAGAGCATGATAATGGAGACAGTGCACACATGCAATGAAGTTGTATAGAATTTGACTCAAATTTGACTTTGTACTTAACAGCTTAAACTTGGCAAGTTATTTAGTCTTTCTGATCCTCACTTTTCTAATCTATTAGACGATTGTGATGTTCAAATGTCAATCTGGTGGTGAAAGTAAAATTGCATAACACAAAAATATCAAGTATTCACATATAACTGTTATTAATGAATGTAAAATTAGACACACCAAAGAAAGAAAGAGAAGAGAGAATGAAAGGAAAAGAAGTAAAATGAATGAAAGAAGAAATTTTTTAAAAAAGGAAACAGTCTAAGTGGTAAAGAAAAAAATAGAATGAAGAATGTAGGTACAACAAAGAGGGAAACAGAAAGAAGAAAAATGAAACAAAAAACCCAGAGCCAGGTAATTCTAGTTTTAAGAAAACCATACTACAGTGTTTCAAAAATGTGGTCAATATTCTTTGAGGGGTGGGAAGAGAAAATAGTCTTAAGAATCATTCCATTTCCGTCACCCTTGTTTCTTGTTATTTTTACTCTAACTCAGAAAATGTATTATTTGAAAAGTCTGCTGAATGTTTATATAAATAAATACATACATAGACAAAATCAGCAAATTTTGTGACATTTACTTTTCATTTTCTGCTGTATGTTTATCAAAGATATTTTTCACTTCAAAAACATTATATGGAATACTGTATTAGAGAGACAAAAAATACTATTTGCTATTTATGCTTACCAGTTTTCTAAGTATACATATGCTTGCAATTTTGTATGACATTATTTGGTATATATGTTGTCTATTTTTATTTATAAATATACTGATTTTTAAAATTTAATTATAAATAATTTCAAAGGATTCACTTGCTTTCTAAACTAAATCTTTACTTTTGGATAATTAGTTTATTTCATTGATTTTGTGATGAAATTAAAACTGCAATGGGGATCCGAATACATAAATATTTCTATTGAAAGTGCTTTTAGATATGAAATATTTGCACGACAGCATTTTAAAGCCTTTACAAGCCATAAGAATCATTCAAACAATGATATAAAGTGAATTGTAAAGAAAATTAGCATTGATCAAGTCATGAGTGTCAACAGAGCATACTAGAAATGAGGGGAGGAAACCTCTATAGATTGCCATTTAACGGGCAGTTCAACATACGGCTTAATGATTGAAGAGTGATTGATCTCACCTTCTTCAATAGACTCAGAACAGCAAGAAAACAGGCCAATAACATCATTTGTCAATTTTGTTTCTAAGTATTTTGCCTAACTCCTTCTGGGCAGATATGAAGAAAAATGTGATTGGCTCCAGATGGTGCTGCTCACTTTCCTCTTGACCCAGTTTACAGAGTAGTCTGGCTTTGGGGCCATGTGGAGAGAATTTAGATTGCAACCAACAGAAAAGAAAAATATGTGACAGGTAGGCAAACAAAAGAAGAGTCTAAAAAGAGGACAGGAAAGGAGGCTGAGAGAAGAAACCTAAAGTAGCTTGCACCTGCTCTAGAGTAGAGGGGCAGAGCTATGGCTGCCAAGAGTTCCTCTTCTATGGTTATTTGAAGGAGTCCTTCTTGAGGTAGGACATGTTCCTTTTCTTATGCACTTTGGTGCTTCCTGATTAGAGAAATATATTTACTTGTTTGAGAAGCCTGTTTAAAGAATTTCTAACCTCTTTGAGATACAAGTACAAGAATTCCAAAGAGAAAAATAGCTTCTTTGCTGGCTAAAACACAGTTCTTGAAAATTGATAAGATTTTATTTAAAATGAATTAAGTGAATAGCAATGGAAGAAAAACATATTTCCCATTTATCACATGTGTAACAGAGAAAGTTCCACATAGTAGCTGCTCTGAAAGTTGAGTCCCAACAAGATCATGAGACCAAGACTGAGGAGAACTGCAGTCAACCCATGAGGCCATGTAGGAAGAAAGAAGAAACAAAGCAGGAGAAAAGACATTAGAAATGACTGGGGCAGAATTTAGGTTAGCCTGAATGACGCAAACCCCAAGAGAAAACAAACAAAGGAAAGAAGGAGCCAGGCGTGGTGGCGCACGCCTTTAATCCCAGCACTTGGGAGGCTGAGGTAGGAGGAGCGTTGTGAGTTCGAGGCCGACTTGAACTACAATGCGAGTGCAAGGCCAGCCTGAGCTACATAGTGCGACCCTGCCTCAAAAACCTAGGGCTAGGAGTTTGGCTCAGTGGCTTAAGTGCCTGTCTGGCAGGTGTAAGGTTGAGAGTTCCATCCCCTGGTGCCACAAACAAACAACGAAGAAGGAAATTCACATCACTGGAAATAAAAGTAAAATTCATACTGAAGAATGAGATTTGTCATTCACAAGTAATAAAATAGTTACATCAATGATTGTGCTATATTTATTTGTGTATTTTTGCATATACTATATTATATATATTTATGTAAGTATATTACATTATATTTATGTGTATAATACATTTGTTTAAGGTATGAGTCACTATAATACCTGATAAAAGCGGAGTGAACTAGCCATGATTTATTTTTTAGTAAGTGATCATGACTGCTTTAAACTAGTGACAGGTGACATGAATGATTTCTTTACAATACTATTTAGTACAGTGGAAACATACACAAATACACTCAGAAGTCTTTGTTTCATTATTCCCAATGATGTGAGTATGGCTATTTTTTTACATCATAGAAATGTGGGTTTTTACATAAAGCACAACATTTACGTAATGTTCCACTCTGTGTGGACCTCCTGTTTGTAGACCAAGTGTGTGTATATCCATGTGCAAATACATTCTGTGAGCAATGGTTTGAACCTAGGTTTCAGATACTAAGACAAAAGAGGGATAGGAGGAACAACTCAAAATGAAACCAGCAATCATGAATGTACCAGGAATGTTACACTTCTTGCAATGTGCTCCATTACTGCCATGCTATCAGTGTTCAGTTAGGCTAGAAAGATTCTCATGGAGAACTTTTCTGTAAATTCCTAAAAGGTTTCATTGTAAGCATACATTCCCTAGGTTTAGAGTTTTGGGGGTATTGAGTAAGCATTGAATTCGCTTCAAGATTGGAAATTGAAAAGTCAGTCATGAGGTCAATGGAAATGTGTTAGATACTAAAGGTGTTCATGGAATTTTGACCCATGGAGAAAATGAAGGGAGATGAATAAAGCTAATTATTCATGGTGATACTGGGGTGGTATGATTTTCAAAGACTTTTTTGTCTTTATTCTTTCTCATAGTTTCCAAATATTCTACAGTAAGCCTATATTCTTATCTAATAAAAACTGAATATATCTCTTAAAATAAGTAATTTATCCATTCACCCATTAAAGGGAATATGAACTGTTTCCAAGACTTAGCTGATATAAACAGTGCTGCTATAAACATAGGTGTGCGTGCATCATGGTGGCATGATGCCTATAAAATAAAAATAATAGGTTACTTTAAAGCAACCCTACTGAGAATCTTTCTTCATTGTAGACACAGAGTATTATGTTAAACAAATATAATTAAGGATTTATCCATAAATTATTTGAATTTAGTATTGGTGGAAAGCTAATCTCAATTAAATAATGGATTCTATCATGTTAAAGAAACATCATCTTTTCCCCAGTTGGAAAAATTATTGCATTTTTAAATTTTTGCTTGCTAGAAAACTTAGAACTAAAATTTTTGCTTATTTGCAACAAATTCATATTTCCTGGGTTTTCTGTCCATCTCTTACTTTCATCATACTTTAAAACTTATTCTTACTTTGGTAGTTTTATTATGCATTTATCATGCTTGAGCTACCTTTGTTTATTTCATAAGTGTGTACACCTGTGATGCTTCCCTTTGCGTTGCAGGATCAGAACATGCAGTTCTCTGACAGTCATACACATCCATGTCTATGCTTACATTTTTGTCTCTGTCTAAAGCCTATTTTTCCATATGGTTGGATTAATGAAATTCCTCTGATTCCTTGAGATTCAGACTGATTATCAGCTCCAGTAGGTCCAACAACAATTTAAATTTTACTCCCACAACACCTTGTGTATTAAATTGCAATGAATTTTACCCATTCACTCAGGTTTTGAGTGTTTGGGGATGGCAGCTACCTTAGTCATCTTCTCAGCATCACTGCACACAGCGTGGGGGATGCACAATAAACACCTAAATCAACAAGGGTAAAATACAAGGTGTATGTAGTTTCATTCGTAAGTGAAACTAATAAGCTCAAGTCACTCCTAAACAATCCCATTTAACTTTTTTTCTATTTTAAAATTTTATTTGCAATTTCCTTGGAATTGCACATAATAATCAAAACCATATCCCCTTTTATAAAGATCTGTTTTTTTATTTTTGTGGTCTGATATCCATGTTCTGTTCAATTTATCATTTTTTTCATTTATCAAATGTCTAGTGGGTGTCTAAGTTTCCCTGTGTTGAGCCAGGAACCAGGAAATCAGAGGCAGCTAATGCAGGCATGATCAACACTCTCATAAAGTTTCATTAGAGCAGCGAAGGCAGGTATTAAACAATTTATTTCATTTTTTAATTCATGGTTATGAAAAATGTGAAGAGAGAATGTAGTGTGCTCTATGAATTCATAACAGAGGCCAAAGATGTTGCATTCTAAATAATGCGTAGGAAACTCAATTAGAAAGATAATGAAGGTTGGATGGTAGAAAAGTAGAAAATGGATAAACTGTATGAGTCCTTTGCTCCTTCAAATTCTTGAAATGATGTGGTGTCCAAGAGATAAATAATATATTTTAAAACCACAGAGTTATGGAAACAGATAAATCTAACACCTGAACTGTACAGAAGAATTAGTTTCACAGTAGAATTCTTCTCCACTGGGCACTGAGGAAAGAAGAAATGTCTTCCAAACTTTCTGTGCTTAATATCTTGCAGAGTACTCTATACAACAGACATGTAATTCTTGAGGTACTTCGTGCATTTTTAGTAAGAAATTATGTTTTCTTGAGTGAACCCATAGTATTTTTTTATTCATTTTTCGAAGGATGCGAGGAAGTGTTAATATAAAACTCCTTAATATGACACAGATGACAGTTGCAAAAGTGAACTTTTAAAAGATAAGATCTAACAAAAATATGCAAAAATGCAGTTATTTAAGAAATAAAAGAATAAAATCATATTGGTGACATGTGAAGAGAAAACAAACTTTTACTGTTACACACAATTCCTTCCTAATTTAAAACTCCTTATATTATTTTTATGTAGTTTCTATTCTAAGCTCTTTAAAATAAATTACTTTTATTTATAGCACTACCGATTAAATCCGAGGCCTCGTACAAGCCAGGCAGACACTCTACCACAGAGCTTCAGCCCCAACCTCAAATCTTTAAATGGTTGCAGTAATCCTTTTTAAAAAGTGTTTTCAAGTCCTAGTAGAATATTATTTGCATTATTTTGATTTTGTCATCACTCAGGATCACATATATTTTATTAGGTTCCAACCTGACTGTTGAGTGCTATTTTATCTGCAGTTCTAGAAATTGTATCTACCAGTAACTAACATCTTTTGCACAGAATTGTCAATCAATACAAATTTGCTGAATGAGTCATTAATCTTGATAATATTTTATTTCTGCTGCCAATTTGCTCTTATGTAATTCAATTAATACATGTAAATTTTAAATTCACTCTAACAGAAATGCTTTTCCTCCTCACAATCTTTCCACAAGCCTACATACCCAACTGACAAGATCATATTTTAGAAAACATATTAATATATATCAAATTAACAAGGATTAAAGCACATTTCTAGCCATTCAGATTCACGTGAATTTGTATATTGCACCTATTTTAGCTGCATTTATTATCCAATAGACCGTAACAACTTCCAAGTCATTTTGGTCTATCATTCAAATCTATATGCCTACACGAGAACTAATTTTGACAACAGATTATTTAATCATTAGCACGAAAAAGCTCAAGAGCAGCTGTTACTCTCTAATTCTGGAGGCCTGTATTTTTGGCACTTTTAAGTAATGAAGAATTTTGACCCAAGACACTGCAGTGATGACATTTTTGTCACTCATGTAGAAAATGCTGAAATAATTCTTCATGAGTATTGTGAAAGCAAAACCAATGTGGTTCCTACATTAGTGGACAAAAATTCTCCAAAGAACAATCCATTGAAAGAAAACATCTTTTGGGAAGTAAAATGTCTAATGTTAACACGATAAAAGATTTATTGAAAAAATGTAAAATTTAAGTTTTATGTACACACATTTTTTTTTTCTTTTTAAAATGGGCAACTGCAAATGAATCTGAAATGGTAGTTTCATTAAAAGCTATGTAGAGGCCAGGTGTGATAGCTCATGCCTGCTGTGATCGCAGCACTCAGGAGACTGAGGCAGAAGGATCACAAATTCCAGGCTAGCCTGAGAAATTTGGTGACTTACTGGGGCCGTCTCAAGAGCCGGAGACACAACTCAATGTTAAGGCTCTGGGTTCAACCCTCATCGATGGAAACACAATGCTGCTTCATGGTAAGGAGTATTAATCTGCACTAACAGTCACATTCTCAGTTCTGAAAATTCTGCTGCACTTAACATTCTACCACCTTCCACCAAGGAATTTGTGAGCCTATGCTTCTGCATCAAACATGAGATTTTTAAAAATGCGTTGTTCATGTCACCCTAAATTGTTTATTAATAATAAGAAGAAAATGAATAATACCTTAGTAGGGAAAAAGCATAAAGCAGACTATACCCTAGATCATAATTTTAGTATTCCACAGTAACATGAGGAAAGCATTCATTAGCCATGGTAAATTTTCAAAGACTTAAATGTTTCCTCTACGCTCCTCTTCACATTATCGCTGACTCCATCCTTGGTCCTGGGTTCAGGATGATCTTTCCAGGATATAAACACTATCCTAGCTGTTTCCCTTTAAAAATTCATCACCTTCAAATAGTCTCAGGAGAAATTACCAATTTTTTTTTCTTCTGGGCTGCATATTCCACGCCCCCCCCC